>JANIJG010006270.1:32330-58377 GCA_024611175.1 Megaceryle torquata
GGTGGTAGAGTCGCCATCCCTGGAGGTGTTTAAGGAAAGATTGGATGTGGTGCTTAGTGACATGGTCTAGCTGATGTTGTGGTGTTGGGTCATAGGCTGGACTTGATGATCTTGGAGGTCTATTCCAGCCTTAGAAATTCTGTGATTGTGAGAACAGGTGTAAAACATAATTATTTTTATATTTGCTCTCTATTCTTTGATTATAAAACTAAGCCTTTAAAATAGAAGACATGCAGAATTTTGGGGGTGGAAAGGTTTTCTCAGCAGTCTGAGGGTTTTTCTAGGATTTTGTAACTGTATTTTTAACTTTAATGAATTCTATTAAACTTGTAAATGCAATATTATACCATATTTAATGCTTTTTCTGTACAATGATGTAGTTCAAACTCCTACATTCATCACCAAAATAAATAGATTTTAAGATTACTGCAGGAATATTAAATCTATCTAGGTACATGCAATATCAAAATTGAGTAGATAAATCTGTACTATCCATCATGTTTATCTCAATTTGTTATTTTGCATTCTGATTTGACAACTTAATCTTCTTCACATTTGTCTATATATAGAGATACAAGTATATTTTGCACAGCTAGATCCATTATATTATTTTTTTATATTTGAAAGAAACAACGTTAGAAACTTTTTGCACAGAGTAACTACATCCACATAAAAATAAAATATCATTGCTGTTAAAAATATATGGGAGAAAGCAGCAAAGGCAGTTCTTCCTTGAAAATTCATACTTGTTTTTCAACAAGTGAAGTGTCAGTATGCAATATGGCCCCTTCCAACACTTCCAAATAGTGGCATAATATCTGTGGTTTGTTGTTGGCTTAGTTTGTTGGGGTTTTTTAATTATTTTGTGCATGTGTCTGCACCCAGTGATTTATTATCTAACTTGGAACTTTCCATAATTTTCTTAACAAAATAGAAACCTTAGAAGGTGGACTAAAAACACTTGACAGATAATTTTAAAATCTAGAATACATAAATGTCTTATAAGAAGGAACATACGTACATTGTAAAGACGAGGACCATTTGACAAAATAATTTAGGAAAAATAGTTATAATCTGCCTCTCATCTCTCTTTCTCACATATGTGAGGTTTTTTTCCCATACATGGTAAGACAAAATAGCAGACCATGAATTCTTTAAACCCTTTCAATATCCATAATGATATTGAATCATGACATATGTTATAGTCCCATAAAATCCCACAGTGCCATGAAGGCACCTGAATACCTGGTGAAGGAAAACAACTTCAGTGTTAGGAAACAAGCAGGCTCATGCAGTTTATGGGACATGTTAAATAATTCACTTGTTTGTGTCCACTTTTGCACAAGACTATCATTGAGCAGATTGTATTTGATCCACTGCCTTCTATCCTACTAAGCTCTTAGGATCTAATTTAGGGAAAAATGCATTTGTAATTCAAATTAAAATACTTTTTGTAACTTGGAAATATGTGGTGGTCATTCATTAAGATCTCTTGCAGTTAAAGGAGCTAAACATTAACCTTGTTTTTTGAGAAAAAACCCTCTTTGAGAAGTCTCCTTTTCTGAAATGAAGAATACATAGAAGGGAAAAATTATTGCAGCAGCATGGTGTTTGCATATTTGGGCCTGATGATGCTTGAACTAGGTACAGTAGAATACCTAATTTAGTGACATCTCCAAATATTTCTAGTTTTAGGATAGGAGCCCAAAAATATGACTCCTATCACAGTGATAGAAGGACATTATATGATTAGAGTTGAAAGAGTTCATATATTTTTCTGCCTTGATTCCTTCTGAACTCATCTGTCCAGTTCCAGATTTCACAGACCACACTCTGTTTCTCAACCATTCACACTGGGAATTTAGCCAGAGCTTGACTAATATCCCTTGCTTAAACATTCAGATTAATTTAGAGACACCTAGCACCATGGTGATTATATGAGAAAATATTCAGTGAAAGCTTGTTTTAAAAATGAGACACTTCTATTTCACTATGCTATGCTGTGATTTTGAAATTCTTTCTCTGTTTTACCTATGCTCTTAGGTTTCTTTGAAACCAAGACAAGGAGTGAGCACACTAGAATTTCACTTTGGTAAAGAAAAAAAAGTAATTTTATCCAGATATGAGAACTTAGGAGTGTTCCCTAATGCTGACCTATCTATAACAGTTCATGGTTCATGGAGGTCCTTGCTCCTTCTCCAAGTTCTTTTTCTCTAAGTGGCTGATGCTTTGGTCTTTGTAATTGTTAGTTTACAATCAGAGAAAGTGTATAGTCTTTTTGTTCCCTATGGATAAAAAAAAAAACCCAGAAGGTATTTGTGATCTAGCCCATCTGTAACCAGAAACTTGTGAAACTTTCATGTTATTCTTGTAAATGTGTTTATTGTTTAAATAGAAGTAATTATTTCTCTTCGCCTGCTGGAGGCTTCAAATTGAGCCAAATGTCTTTAGCATTCTGCTAACGTATATAACATTTTAGAATAGTGCACATATGTTCAATTGTTTTTATAGAAGAGATGGCAGGTAGTAGCAGTAAGTTGCTTAAATATGTAGATTTGGCTTCTGGAGAAAAAAAGTCTATCCAGCAGTATGTCGATTAAATGAGCAAATATTCAATGAAAACTGTTTTTAAAAATGCAGCACTTTTATTGCACTGTATCATGCTATGATGTTGAAGTGACTTTTTTTCCATTGTTTGATTAACATTCTGTTGTCTCTAGAACTGACAAAGTCTAGGTTTTGTGATCACAATAGCCCTTTCTACTGAGTTTTGAGGAAAACACTTGAATGTACAGGAACAGAATGCTTCAGTATATTCTATACACCTGAATATGTTTTATGCTCACTGCAGAGCTAATTAGTGGACTAAAACCATTCTACTTTCAATAGATAATAACTTAGATTCTATAGAAGGACCTAAATGCTTTACATAGCCGTGGGAAAGATCTGCAAATGTTTCCCTGCTGAGCTTGGAGCAGTTCCCTAGCTCTGCTTTGACATCAAACTAAGGCAAAGCTATGCTTTTATTAAAAGCTCTTCTCAAACATTCTTTAAAACAAATATTTTAAGTAATGTATGCAAAAACTTGCAAATTCAGTAAGAATGTCACCCATCCCACAAAAATACCTTATTCTTACCTTTTCAGAGTTCTTTTTTTTTTTTTTTTTCAGTATAAACTGAATCACTTTTTCACTGGCAAGTATTTCATACTTTAGACATGATTTTGTGAAGTAACTGCTAAAGCTAACCTGCTGAGTTTGGGTAACATCAGTAACATCTGCACAGACTGTCCATTGGAAAAGACAGGGTAGATCTGGTTTGAAATTTTAGAGCAGACACCAAACCATAGGTAAATAACTGAAAGACTTGAAATCTTGACAGGAGGGAAGTATAAAGACTCTTGAGAGACAGGTAATTTTACAGGTCAGTCTTGGGCATTAACGGGTGAGTGCTGATTTTAATAAATCCACTGATTCTCTAGACACTTCCCCAGGTTTGTTGCCCTTCTTCGGACAAACTCCAGCACCTCAATGGTCTTTCTGCAATAAGGGGCCCAAAACCGAACTCAGTATTCAAGGTGTGACCTCACCAGTGCTGAGTACAGGGGGACAATCACTTCCCTAGTCCTGCTGTTCACACTATTGCTGATACAGGCCAGGATGCCATTGGTCTTCTTGACCACCTGGGAAGCCTGCTGGTTCATAAGGGTGTTGAGACCCTGTCCTAGGTTCAGCTAAGATAGGGTTATTTTTACTAGAAGTTGGGAGGAGACCACAGCCAAGATAGACAACAGAACCAGCCAGTGGTTTCTGTGATACCATACTGATGTCATGCCTGCTATATAAGGGGGTAGGGGGAGGGCGTCAGGCTGGGCACAGTTTCTGGCATTGGGCACTCCCATTTTGGTGTTTGGGAGAATTTATATCACTTGCTTTAAATATTGTTTCATTACCATTATTGTTACTACTGTTGTTTCTTCTCCTCTCATGTTGTTCTAGTAAATTCTCCTTAACTTACACAGTTTTGCCTTTTTCTCCCTATTCTCCTTCCCTTCCAGAGGGGGAGAGGGAGGACTGAGTAACTGGCCACGTGATGCTTCAGCTCCTGGCTGGGTCTAAACCATGACACACCCTCAGGTCCTTTTCCACTGGGCAGCTTTTCTGACACTCTTCCCCAGGCCTGTAGCATTGCCCAGTGTTGTTGTGACCCAAATGCAGGACCCAGCATTTGGCCTGGTTGAATCTCATACCGTTGGCCTCAATCCATCAATCTAGCCTGTCCAGATCCCTCTGTAGAGCCTCCTACCCTCAAGCAGATCAAGACACATTTATAAAAATCTTAAAAAACAACCAACGAACCAAACAACTGTAAGAATTTTACTTAATTCTTCTGGTATGACTTAAAATAATTATTAACTTCCATATTTATTTTGCAGTATATACTGCCAGTAATTCTGTTCCAGAGTTTTTTCCTTTGTGTATCTACAGCCTATGCAAAAATTGTCTGGTTTATTCATTTTGTGTGTTCAGAAAGCAAATTTGCTATGTCATAGGCAAGAACTACCTTTCTTCAGGATGTGCTTTGTTACAGTTCCCATGGTTCAGCAACAGGCAAATTTCACAATCAGGACTCTTTTACCCACTGGGTAAATTTGACTTTGGAGATCATTTTCACTTCTATAAAGCTGGTAAAACTCATGATTTCTTGTCCAAAAGACTTCAAATAGTTATTAGGTTGTGTAAAACTTTAAAGTCTCTCTAGACAGACAGCCTCAAATATGTAAAGGTTACTATCTCCCATGATAGTTTCCCAGTAAGCATAAGTAATTTTTAAAAGATTGCAGAAATTACAGTACAGACTCTCTAGGGGGTTTTCTGGTAAGGAAAATGATGGTTTGGGTCTTTTTCTATTGTCTTGATTATTTAAAATACTACTGAAATCAGTCATATGTGTTCAGGTTCCTCCAACAGAAAAATGCAGTTTAGCTAGTTTTAAATTAAATATCTTTAAAATTACATTCTCTCCTTCCATCCATTCTTTTAAGATATCCTTCTATTTAAGTTGTCCATTGACCACTTGTTGGATGGTTGCACTCAAAAAGTTGAGGTCAACAGCTCAATGTCCACGTGGAGACAAGTGACAAGTCAAGTTCCTCAAGGGTTGGTATTTGGACCATCACTATTTAACATCTTTGTTGGCAGCATGGATAGTGGGATCAAAGACACCAATCTGTGTGATGCAGTCAACACACTGGAGGGATGGGATGTCATCCAGAGGCACCTTGACAGGCTTGAGAGGTGGACCTATATGAATCTCATGAAGTTTAACAAGGCCAAGTGTAAAGTCCTGCACCTGGGTCAGAGCACAGAGCCCCAAGCACAAATGCAGGCTGTACAATGAGTGGATTGAAATCAGCCCAGTGGAGAAGGATTTGGGAGTGCTCGTTGACAAGAAGCACAACATGACTCAGCAATAGGTACTTGCAGGCCAGAAGGCAACTTTATCCTGGGCTACATCTAAAGCAGCATGACCAGCAGGTCAAAGGAGGTGATTCTCTTATCCATTCTGGTAAGACCACACCTGGAATACTGTCATCAACATCACTTCTGTTGACTAGTATGTACATGGAGGGTAAAGTCATCCACCTCCTTCTGTAATGTCACGGACCTCTATGTGAAAGCATCTAAATAGCAGCCTTACTTTCTACATGACCTCCAGGCAAAGGGTCTCAGAAATCCCAAAAGTTTACAATGGTATAAATTTCAAAGTAGTAGTAATTACAAGAGAGAGGTTTGGATGTGTAGTCACTTTAATTTCAGGTCTTCTTATTGAACTCCATATTTTTCACTTGAAAGTATGATGAAGTATGTACACCTATAAAATGATTGAAATCCTGCAAGAATGAGTGTCTGTAAAGCAATTAATCACTTTGCAATAACTTTGAGTTTAGAAGCTGAAGGGGATATGGAAGTTAGTTGGGTTTTTTTTATTTGTTTGTTTGCTTTTAATCAAAGCAGCAATTTGATTTCCAGAAAATAGTGAAAATCAGGAGTGATGATAAAATACTAGATGGTATAACCCAACCCAACATATAAATAAATAAATAAATGTGTTTTAAAAGAGTGGCTTTTTTTTTTTTTTTTTTGAAATCAAACCCGGCATTTAGTCACAGAGCTAAAAGCCTGTTGCAATCCTGCAGAATCTTCTGAAATGAAGTCACTTATGTAGCTTCCTAAATAATGACATAAAAGCCTCATTTGCCCTCCTACCTTCAAAGTTTTTAGTCTGTCATTTTCTCAGTGCAATAGGCTGCATTCTACTCTGTGACGTACAAGGGATTTAGCTGGGTTCAGAATAGGAGAAAATTAATGTATTTGCTATATGTAGAGAAACATTCCAAAAAACCCAGAGATTATGAAAGAGAGAGGAGGTAGAGCAGGGTGGGGGGAGTGTGGAGGGAGTCTGGAGAGAGAAACATACAGAAAAATTCAAAGTGAGAGAAAGATAAGAAATACATAGACAAGGAATTGAAATAAATGGGAAGAAGGAAAAAAAAAAAAAAAGAAGAAAGAAGCGATAGGAACAGATTTTAAGGAAAATTTTAATGAAACAATCCCAAAACATATCCTCCTTTAATGTAATTTATTACTGCTGGTTTTAGTCTGAATAAGTAGGGACTAAACAAAAAATTATTTTGATCTAAATATGTAATGTGCTGTCTTTGCCTGAGAAAAAAAGAACATGCTTACAAAAATACTGACTTAAAATTGGCAAAAAACATTATTTGGTTTTTTACTTTGAGTGATGAAGCCCGAGATATTATATTAGCCTTAGTATTAAAAAAAACTGAAGCAAGATCTGAATCCATTGCTGAGGCTGTGCCACTCTGAGTGCCTTTGCTTTTTTCTCCAATTCATCAGCCTTATTGTTTCATGTATGTTTTGCACAATAAGGCTAACGTCTGAAGTGCTTCATACACCTTTTTCGGCTTTTTCTATTCCTGCTCCAGATTTGGAGCTGGACTTTAAAGCCCAGTCCTGCAGCTGTTGAGATTAGCAAACTCCCTTTGGTGTCTGTGGGGTAGAATCTCACTCCTGTCAGGATACCCTTCCTCCTGCTCAAGAGAAACATAGCCATCAGGTTTTAGGCTGTTTAGCATCAAAATCACACACAAATTTAATAAAGAAACTGAGTGTACGTCAGAATTTTTGGGCTAAGTAACAATTCAAGTCAATTCATTATCCAAGCTTAAAAGGAATTTGCATTGCCTTTTTATTTTGATGTTGTAATTTTTTGGAACTTGACCAAAAGACAGGTTATAAATACGAAGACAACTTATCAAGCAGATCATCATATTATAGCAGAGCACAGCATTTGCTCATGTAGTTGATTTTTGCTTCTTTGTAACCATTTGGTAGAGCCAGTTTATACCTTGATCTTACCAAGGCCTTCCACTGTAATGTTTGTATTTAATTACAAAGACAGATGACTGCAGAGGTCAGACACTGTCATACCCTGAAAATCCACACAACTAATGGCAGCTAACGAAATCAAGAATCTCCAGATCGAGTGTTTGAAAAATATATATGTAGGGGTTTGAACATACCAGCACACGTACCCATAAAGTTATCTATTTCTATTTTAATGAGGGATGTAATAGAAAACTCACCAGTGCTTAAAGCAACATGTTTTTCATTGTTTTGTACTAGCTAGTCTTGACTGCTGGTGAAAAATGGTGTGGAAATGAATTGGACTAGAAAGATACATGTGCATAAATAACTATTCAAAGTAAACTTAAGTTAGAATTATAATGACTGAGACAAAATAGCCACAGGCTAAAAGGATTACAACAAACTGAAATCTCATTCTCCAGAAGTGATTATTTCATCAAGAAAACAATGCAGGTCATGTTTACTGGCTATGAAACATGGATTTATAGAGATAATAGACATTAGAACCGCCTAGGGAGCTCACTGTGAACTAAACCTCACATTTTAATTGCAAAGGAATGCAAACAGCTTACCTCGAGACATTGCTGTTACAGAAATAGCCAAATTTCAATGGAGATGAGATGTAGACATTCAGAAAAGAATTTACTACCTTTTTCAAGTGGTGATATGCTAAACATTGAAGTTAGACGTGGATGCTAACCTTTTCTTTGACAGAATTCTCCAATCATCCTGGACAGTCACTGGGGTCCCAGTTTTTGGAAGTGACCTTTAATAAATGAGTTCCTGAAAAATTAATTTCTGAAGAAGGGCACAATAAATTTGGCACTGTGAGTATTAACTTGAACTATTTATTAAAAAAATGTGACTATCAATATTTTCAAACTGTTCTTTATGCTTGAATTACTATCTCTACAATTATCTGCAGGAAAGAACAAATCCACTAATCAGAGACTGTTAAGGGCTTTATATAAAGGGTGCTATACATTTTCATTAATTAAATGTCAATGATTGATTAAATTTTACAGCTTCTTTAATAAAGGATCCCTCAAAGTTAAAGACATCCCAAGTGTTGAGAAGCTAAGACTGAAGAAAACCACTTTGGCAGTTTTAGATACAAACAGAGGAAGGAAATGTCTGCCTAAGGATGAGAAAGAAACAAGGATTTAATTACAGTTCTAACCTATTTAACACAAAGGAGTCACAAAAGGTGTGTTTAAAATCACTCGGTTTCAGATATCTACATTATATATAGGCTGAATCAATACTACTTATCCAAGGCTTTTTTATACACAGTGGAAATAAATAGACATCTTCTAGATTTTTGATCTATTTTAGACAACTTGATTGAGATGAGTTGACTGAAGCTCTATAGATCCTACTTTCTCTCAGTGACTACAAAAAGAGATCAGGTGACTAGTTCTGACCCAGACATTGACCTTTTATCTTTTAGATTTATAAAGTCATCTGAGACAAAGTGTCTTGGCATGAGTTGACCTTTGGCTTTCTTCAAATATCCAAAGGACTTTTGTCTCCTACAGGCTCCTCCTTTAAAAATTATTATTAGAAGAAACACTATTTAATTGGAAACATTTTTATTTCCCCCCTCCCCCAGGGCATAATGTGCAACTCTCCTGGTCTGAATGAAAACAGAACTAATTCTGTTCAGTGGTTTCGCTTTTCAGCTCAGGTCTTCTAACTCACTGCACTGTCTGAAGTCAGCAGCCTGTTTTCACAGACAGTGGCTGCTGGCAGTGATAGCACCCCATGGTTAGAGTTACTACCAAGGGTTGGTGTGCAGACCAAGGCCATTGCTCGATCTTGTGCACCCCATTGGGGGGTGCAGGAAAGTGACAGGCTGCACCTTCAGGGAGGAGTGGACAGGTCAGGTGACCCCAAACTGACCAACGAGGTATTCCATCCCAGATATGTCATATTTGGTATACAGCTGAGGGATCTGGAGTGGAGGGTCTATAGGTTTTGGTTTTGTTTGTTTGCTTGCTTGCTAGTTTTGTTGTTTGCTAGCTTGCTTGCTTGCTCGCTCGCCCTCTTTCTGGGGGCTCCTGGGCTCTTCACCCCTCTTGGACTGCTTTGCCAGCTTTGCTCGGCTTCGCTCAGGTCCTCTTTCAGTTCCTTCCTTGGAGGACTCTGTCCATTCTGCCTTTGATCCCAATCGGTGTGTTCCTGAATTTGGTACCAGAATCCAGCTCCTGAACACAGCTCCTGTCTGCTGCTGGGCCCAGTCTGGGACCCCCTGGTGCCTGCTCTACAGCATCAGTGGTGATGGTGATGTAATTACCATCAGGGGGTTGGGTTCAATACTGTTTTTGTATAGATTTGTACACATTCTATATTATTATTATTATTATTCTCATTAAAGCTGTTCTAATTTCCTTTCTAATTTCTAAGTCTTTCTCCCTTATTCTTTTTCTCTTCCCCTTTATGGAGTCTATTATAGGTCTAAGGGGCCGCCCTGACCCTAAAATGTGACAGCAACATATTTCTTTTAAGTGCCTTGCTAAATTAACAAATGTAGCAAATGAAAAAGAGCTAGGGTAAAAGAATGAAATAGAAAAAAAATAGGAGAGACATATGGAGTAGAACAGAAAACAAAAAGAGAATGAGAAAGAGATGTATAGAGGAAAAGAAGGAAAGAGAGAAAGAGAATAAATTAAGAATGAAATGAAAGAAGGAAAGAAAAAGAAAAAGAAGATAAGAAAAAAGAAGAAAAGAAAAGAAGAAGAAAATAAATAAAAGGAAAGCAAAGAGGAAAAAAAAGGAGAAATGCAGAGAAGGAAGAAAATAAATGAAATGTGGAAGAACAAAAAGAAGAAAAGCTACCCAGATATATATAACTTTAAGAATAACTAGAATCAGTAGGTTTTTTAATGCATTTAATGATTCTAAATTGCACCATTGGCACAAAGATACAATTGTTAATAGGCACTTTAGAAATGACAGTGATATTGTGCTAGATTAGGCAATGACCATCTTGTGATCATTATTATCTCTCTGTTTAAGGTAATTACTACAAGTGACCCTAATTTTAGTGAGGACTTAGTTTGCTAAAACGAAGCATCCAACACCAATGGCAAAGCTGTCTCATATAGCTTTTAGCTTTATCACATTTATTTGTCCAGAGAAGAAAAGAGAAAAAAAAAAAGTGTCAGATAAGTCTTTATCTGATGTAAATTACCATAGCCTACATGTCTCTTAAGTTGATTTACACAGACTGGTCAATATGCACTGCAGTGCACCAAAAGCCAATATTAGCTTATTTACAAATTGGAAAATAAGCATGCTTGCTGCAGGGAAGAGTAAAGCACATCTTTGATTCTTCCTTGAACAAATAAAAAAAATTAACTAGATTCTTCCAAATGTAAGGCTACTGAGTCATATTGCAGTGTCATTTGCAAAACAATCCTGAGGCTGTGGCAGGCCAGCTTATCTTACTCTTGCCAGGTTTATTACTAGCAGAGTTTTGAATGCTTAACAATTTTTGAAGGATTTCCGAATGTCACACCCTGACTGATAGCTTTACTCAGTGACTTCCTTGCTTGTGAGTATATGACAGTTTGACAGGCATCCTTAGGGTTCATTTAATTATTTTATGCATGTCTCCTTACTGAATAACTTTAATGACCCTTTTACTTTATACACACGGCAGCAGCAAACTTAAACTGCCACACTGCATTCTATCCTAACTCCCCCACTTACTAGCTCTGGGCATTTTTGTACTTTTCCCCTTCCTCCTCCTTTAGACAGAAAAATAGGTTTAAAATAACATACACACACACCCACACACAAAAAAAAAAAAAAAAAAAAAAAAAAAAAAGGTAACACAATGAAGACTAACATTTACACACCTTCATATGAAATTAAATAATCAAATATTGCCAAAAATGAGAAGAAACGTATACCAATATGGAAGAGGTATTATGAAAACACTCTTTTAAAGAAAAAAAAAAAAAAAAAAAGCAGCAAAGGAAACGTAACAAGGAGAGAAAGTAAGAAAATATTTAAGTTCTGAATAGAACTTGAATATAAACATTGCTATTATTACCATTATTATTGTTATTGTCATTGTTACAATGGTTTCTTCTCCAGCAGGTTAAAAGTATACATCTTTCTCCAGAGCTGCTTTGATTTAGACAAATACTAATGTTTTTTTCTCATTATAGCCAATACGTTCCCTTTTGGAATACCCACACAGTCTTGCAGGAACTGCTGTTGATGTGGGATGTAAGATGTGATTTATAGAGTCATTAAGTAGCTAACATGCTCTTGAAATATTCATTAACAATTCTGAGGTTCAGAGTATGGAAACCTTACATCCATTCTTGCTGGATAACGCAGTGACATTGTCCTTTCCTCTGACGCACTTATCTTCTGCCTGCAAATTCCTTCCCATTTTTATTACAGTACTGCAGAAAGTAAGGGAGACTGTAGTTTAAAGAATCAAAGAGGCTCAAACGCTACCTCATAGATCTGTCTAAGCTACCATCTAGTCTGATGGGAGGGGGAGAAGAGAGTAATTAATAATTTAACATTTATTTGACCATTCTGAAAAAAGCCAAATTAAAATATTCAATAAAGAAAAATTTGAAAGCAAAAATATTCCCACCCTTATAAACTATGAACATTTCCCATGGGAAATGTACTCATTGAAACAGTGATAAACATTCTTTGGATAAGCAGAGTACTGTACACATATAAAGTTTAATCCAGTAAGACCAAATAACAACCTCCTGTTCCTCATTGCTTAAGAACAAAGTACTTAGTCAGGATTGGAGGTTCATCAATGACACTCTTTAAAAGAAAATTAAGTATATTTTTCTGGTGATGCAAAGGATTCCTCTTTTACCCCCTTTCATAAGTTTGATCCAGTTCCTACATCCTGGTCCACAGAACTTCCATTTCTGTGACACATTCAGGTGGACTGGATGCTGTGTTGAAACCCACGGAATGAACCACTATCCAGGAAATGTCAGGGCTGTGCATAAAATGATATATTAGCAAAGATGTTGTAAATTCTCACAGAATTAACAAAAGAGAAAAAAAATAAAATAAAAGGTGGTTTGCATTTTAGTAGCTAAGCAGTACCTAGGATAATTCAATATAAATTTTGGCTCCATCAAACACTTTCTATGTAACCCCAAAGAAGATGCAAAAGGCAAACTTTGATGACCTATGTGTTTGCTTCTTTTGGAAAAGCAGTTTCAGATACATTTTAATATTATTTGTTAAGTGTTGGACAGGTCTATCTAGAAATGAAACGTGACAATACTCAGCATTTCTATGAGTGGAGAAATGATCAAGAGACAGAGAAAATTATATTATTGTGACATTGTTGCCTGTTTCACCCACTCTTGAAAAAACAGTTCTATGATAACTGGCACATACATAAATGAATAAAGCAAGATATCAAAATAAATCCATGTACTCAAAGTTTTAAGTTCACATATGTTGTAATTGACATCAAAGTGTTCACCTGGAAATTCATACCTATAGAGCAGAAAAGATGATGGCTGGCACACTGCTGAAAAGATGAGTACTCTAGCCACTGGACACGTTAAATATTTTAATATTCATCTTGAATACATTGAGGATCGTGTAGAAATGGTTTCTGTGAACAAATATCTAAAGACTTTTGACCAGCAGCTCAAGTGTTATAAAGTGTTATGGCCCTTTGGCACCTCTGAGGAAGTTGCACCCATCTCTAGATCCTCAGAATGTGGAACTGAACTTGCATATGTGGAAGAGGACATTCATCTTCATTTTGAAATTTCTAAACTTGCCTGTGATTAACTTTGCAATCCTGACAATGCTGTTTTCTTACGGAATGATGAGTGTAATGTTGAAGTCAGTGGAAATTATGACCAGACTACCATCTCACACTCTAAAGATTCCTGCTCTGACTAGTTTTCTGACTGGTATTTTTCTCATAATAGCAATAATAATAGAAATGTCTTTTATTTCAATGCAGAACTGGACTGCTTGATTACTTTAGGCTGTAGTGCTCTTTAATCATTAGCTAAATAATGTTTACATCTATTATATGACAATATTACTAAAAGAAAACAAAGTTTCTCTATTTTAAGTACTTTCTTGGGAAACAGAGTTACTGAAACTATGTTTCAGTAGACATTTATAGGGAGTTTTTTAATTGTTTGTAGATGTCAAGATCAATCTTTTAACAGAAAAAAATTACCACCTTGACCTCTGTGTACACTTATTTTCTCTGAAAGTTCACTTTTTTTTTTTTTTTTTTGAACAGCACAGAAGAAATACAGGTTATTCCACTATAGTTCAGATCCATTCACTGTTCTCAAATATCTTAATAATTTTTAAAGCAAAATGGATTTGGCTTCACCTTATAGGTAGGACTTGAAGTAGGAGGCCAGTGATAGTGGTTCTTGATAAAAAATCAATGAATAGTCTTTGTGGTGAAGGCATCATCAGAATGTAAAGACAAAGTGCAGCAGTGGTGATTTGTTCCGTTTTCCATCAGGGAAGGTCACCACCAGGTATCATTATGTTGAATGGCACTGTTTAATCAGAAATAGATATCAGAATTTGGAAAGAAGAAAAATGTTTTTATGCCACCATTCTTGAAAGAGACCTTCTACCCTCAGTTCTATCCGTTGTCCTCTTTCATGGAGAAAATAAATCATTTGTGTGAAAATAATAGATTATGCAGACTATTCATTATGAGCATCACACTTTCAGGGCTTCACTGACAACTCCCATCTTGTGATTATGTTGTGTGGAGGTAGAAACGTCTGCTGAATTAATGACAAATCTGTCAGTGCCTTTATCCACTGTCCTGTTTGAAATGATTAAACTCATCGAGTGTTTGCTTAATCTATTTTCCTTTTTCATATACCATGCTCACTGCCTGGGGCAAACCCATCTAATAATTCTCAATTGAATAAAACCATAACTCATGACCCAATAAATTATTAAAAAACCCTGCGTTGCATCAGATTCATCATTCATCTTACCACAGTGGCAGAAAGCCTACAGAATTTCTTAACAGTTCTAGCTGTGATAAATAGTTCTATTAAAATTTATGAATACAGTGGTATATATTAACACATATTTTGTTACTGAATTATCTGTCCTACTAATTTTTTTTCTCATGTACCAACACTTTGCATTAATAATTTCGTTGGTCTGGGAAACTTACAGTCAGCTTTCATACTTTTTAAAAAAAAAATAATCCCAAGATCCCTTCAAAAATGTGGCACCATTGCTATTCTGCACTGCTTTTGCTCATGTTTTCAGTCAAGTTCTTAAGAACTATTAACCTCTATGTCATGTGAAGTGACTAATTGTAAAATAAAATTAGAATGCTCTTGATGCACAATACAAAGAATAAATAATGATTAAGTAAGTAGCTGCCATAAGACTGCCTGATAACACAGATTAGGAGAGACTTGTTTCACTATACCAATACATGAGAACTGAGTGACATCCACATGTAAATTCTGTTCATTAAATTTTTTGAAGTTGGCTAATTAAATAGTGGCTACTGCATAGAGATGGCACACATTCCTCCATCCATTCTTTTCTCACTAGAAAATGGAAGATTTTAGTAGAAAGCAACCACAAAGGGATTAATTTTTTTTTTTCATCACTGAAATGAAGATAGAAGGCTTCTTCTATATAGAAATGCAAGAGTGAAAAGGAATGGTGAGGGAAGTGGAGCGAAAAGGAAAATCAATGATCAGCCTGATTATTTACAGGTCCCAGACTGAAGAAAATGAACAGAGTACAATTACCCAATAAAATGCATTTGTACCTGGGGATGCTAAAGCACAGTGGTGAGGAGATAATTAATCCTTTGCTGTTGCTTGCACTATTGTTAGGACATCAGCACAGAAGTGTGTAGAGTGAATGTGAATTTTTTCTTCCTCATATAATTTTGATTTCATGAAATCCATTATTGCAAGTGATTTTGACTGTAGTGCTTAGCTTTCAAAGAAGATACTTTCCTAGTAGATTGAGAAGTAAGAAATTTGCAGTTTATAAATAATTTTGAACTCTGCTCTTTAGTTTGCAATAACAATCTTGTGCCTTCCTAGAAAAAAGGGACACACAGCCCTTCCTACTTTCCTTTGCAAGATGAAGCAACTCTGCTTTGGAGGCAGCCTCATTTCTACAGGCAGGGACATAAAACCCATCGTTAATCTCACAACCCTTCACTTGATTTGGGCTGAGGGCCAAAGTTGGCTTACATTGTGACATTGCATCAGAAAGCCCCTTAGCAGCAGAACCTGCATGAGTCCCTAAGCATGGAGTCCATGCTCATCAGAAGAATGCTGGAAATGCTATCCAGCATATACAGAGTTACTCTCTTCTGACTTACTTTTACTTTTATTTCTTCCTGGAAGATATTTTCACAGCATGATGAAAAGGATTTAGCCCAAAGCTATTATTTAATCAGTACACATTTCAGTCAAAGACAGATAGTTTATGGAGATAATCTTATTTTATGAGTAATCTCTCCTGCCTCTACAACAGGTTTTGACTGTTCCAATAGCTTCTTAAAGCCACAAAAATTCTTTTCAAAAAACATCTTATGTGAACAGAAAAGATATGTGTTATAGGAAAATTTTTAAATCATGGCACTTACATCCACATAAAACCATGTCATTTATTAGAGTGCAAAGCAATAAACAAAACTGGTTTGGGCTAATGCACTTTGACCGTTATTATTAATGTGGGACTGCTCAGTTTCATTTCAAAACCAGCTAAAATGTGTAAAGGCATTACTGACTCTTAAGGTTTAACTATGTGTTGCTAGGAAAGAAAAGGTCTTATGTACTTTTATCAAGGAGAACTTTAATCACAGAGCCAGACTTGATGATGAAAGGACCACATACGAACTGAGCTCTTTCAGATGACAATATTTAGATGTTCACACTAGTTTCCAAAAGATAATTGCAGATCCTCATAAAAGCTGCATCTCTCAGGGTCTGAGAGACAGAGAGCAGTCAGTGTGGGCTGAGGAGCAATCTTTGCTGCTTCAGCACAGGGTGAGGGGAACTGAATCACTTCTGCTCAGCTTGAGCCCTCACTGTGTTTAATCTACATCCTTTTTTTTAAATCTACATAGTTGTAAAGACCTCCCACTGGTGCTCTGCACCCTCCCAAAGGAAGCACTGCCTCCTTGCCTGTGGTCAGGAAGAGTCAGCAACAGCAACTGCAGCTTCTTCTCAAGGGGTGTAGGCAGACAAAACCACAAGAAATAATTGTATGTTCATGACTGGGTGTTCTCTGAACACAATTATTTTATCAAAAAGTGACTTTTACCTGCAGTTGCACCACAGCAGCAAATTATAGTAGCAGTACAGAGGAGCTCTGCTACAAAGTCTGGGAGATTTATCACTCTGCCTTGCCCTTTTCACCACCTCTCCTCCACCCCAAGATTACTTACATTTTTCCTTATAAACCATCAGTTATTGACTATTTCCCTACCCTAGAGGGTCCCTCCCCCTCTATGTCAGAGTGGTGCATAGGAGAACAATGCAGGAAAGTTCATTGTTTTGTTTTGATCTATTTTGATTCGCGTTAGAAAGATTTAATAATGTTAAAAAAACTCTGAAGTGGGTATGCTGACACTCAGCTGGCCTATCCTATGCAAGGAGGCCTTAGCTCTGCAGAACATGTCACAGTCTGAACACCTGCCATTAACTCCAAGCAGAACAACATCACCAAACACTCAAAAAAGGAACATCCATGCTTCTCTCTTCAGGGGTGACTCTGCTAACAAAGAGCGCAGTCAGTTTAGTTGGGATCTCAGCTAATGTATCAGTGAAAAAAATGAAAAACTGTTCTCAGGAAAAGCCTCTCTGCTAGGACACCAGATGCAAACAATGCTGATTAACCAGCTATCTCTGCCACCGTGCCTGGAAAACACTGATGTCCTGCAGTGATAGAAAGGTGGCAGAATGAGTCTGTTGTTAATTATGTTTCTTTTAATCATGCTTCACTTTGCCACTTACAGATTGAGTGCTGCCATTCCACATGCTACAATTCAGCTTCCCTTCAAGCTACATGGAAAAAGGATCAGCCTTACTTAGAGGTTTGTTTGTGCAGCTTCTAGTAGCACAACATCCCTGGCTTGTGTGGGATTTCACAGCAGTATTGCTGTGGAAACCAGAAAAGCTAAGCAGTCTGTAGCATCCTGTGCATCCTTAGAGTGACAGCTTAAACAAAAGTTAATTTTGTAGGCAGGCAGATTCAGAACAAGACCAGCAGACTGGGATTCCAACACCGGCACACATGCTTCCCCCTCAGACTCAAACATCTCCATAGGCTTTAAAAAAGGGAACAATTTGGCCTTGCACCTATAATTTTCTAGTATTAGCAGGTAAATATAATTCGGGGACATTTATCTCTTATGAGGAAAGGCTGAGACCCCTGGGGCTGTTTAGCCTGGAGAAGACTGAGAGGGGATCTTATTAATGTTTACAAATATTTGAAGGATGGCTGTCAAGGAGAAGGGGCCAGTCTCTTTTCCATGGTGCCCTGTGATAGGACAAGAGGTAATGGTAGCAAGCTGAAACATAGGAAGTTCCACCTCAACATGAGAAAGTACTTCTTCACTGTGAGAGTGACCAAGCCCTCGAACAGGCTGCCCAGAGAGGTTGTGGAGTTGTCTTCTCTAGAAACTTTCAAGACCTGCCTGGATCTGTTCCTATGTGGTCTGCCCTGGTTGTTCCTGCGTTGTCAGGGAGGTTGGACTCTCCAGAGGTTCCTTTCAACCCCTGCCATTCTATGATTCTATGATATCAACAACATGCAAATTTTGCTAAGGCAAAAATATTCTGTCCATCTGACTTCAAAAAATTTTACCTCAATTTTGTTTAACAAATACTTCGAAGGAAAAACCATGCATATTAAAAAACAAAGAAACAAACAAACCCCAAACACAAAACAACCAACCTTTATTTGAAGGCTAATGTGATCCAAATACAGACACAGGTATAACTCCATTTTAGGCCACATCCTAAGCTGATATGAATTGGCAGAAATCCCTCAACTTCAGCATTCATTGATAGTTTGACAGTTTTACACCCCAAGGTGTGGTTTCATCATGCAGAACAGCAACAGAATAACATCTTCCTATCTGAGTTGTTGTTTCACCAAAGCATTTCCTTGTTTGCAACCAGTTTTATCTAGTTTATACAGAACAACTGAAACTCTACAGTGTTGCTGGTCTGGGGCTCCAGAATTCTGTGTAAATCCCTGCACCTCCTGTCTCATGCTGCTGAAAGCTTAGCACCACCCTGGGACAAGAGGAGGGGGAAAGGAGCTTTGAAATGGGAAGATTTCAAACTCTCTGCATCTGTACCAAACCATACTGCAATTATCAGTTAAGAAATCTATAACATAAATTTTATCAATGTCCAAAAGAATATACAAGAAGGCCTGAATATATGTCTTTTTAATCCAGTGGTTGGTTATTACTCTTAGGAAAAAAAAAAATCAAACTTAAAACCCCCAAAAGTACAAAACTTCAAATAAAATGGGTGAGCCATAGTTGTCCTCCTGAGACTTCAAATTACAGACAAAGAAAAAAAGTCTTAGAAATAAGTCAGTAATTTTTTTTTTTTTTTTTTTTTTTTTAATAATGCATTCATTGGTATCTTCCCATAGTTTTTCTTCAAATTTTTTATTTGTTCTTCTCATCAACACCCATTATTCACTTATATTCATTCTGGTGACATCTTGTCCTAATATTATTCTTGTAAAGTGAACATAACTTCTCTGATTATTTATCATTTTGTGGATGGGAAAGACTATCTGCTTAGGTTTTGATTACTGTCATGGTATGTGACATAAAAACTCAAAATAATCAAGAAAAAAAGTGTAGGCTTGGTTTCTTTTCTGTTGTGTACTATGGTGTACTTTCTTTGGTACACTATGTCACTATTAACGATATCAAAATCATTTTAGCCATGTAAAAATAGAAAGAATAGGCTTTTCTTTATAATAACAACCCTCTACCAAAGCAACTTTAATTTTATGTACATCAAAGGCATTTAACTGATTGTAGAAAGGCAAGATACAAGCTGGCATCATGTACATTTGTAGCTGATGTAGAAGTGAGACTAAAATTGGTATCCTCCTTAAACTGTTTGGAAACTGCACTGCTTTGAGTTGTTGCATAACAACTCAGATGTCATAAGGATATAGGTTTGATAAGGGCTCACTCATACTGTGTGATTTTTGTCAAGGTGAGCAAGTCCATCATGACACTATGAAATCTGAAGCCTATGAAAAGAGCAATAAAGTGAATTGAAAGACTTTACAGAAAACTTGTAAGATACATTCAAAGCTATCAATTAGTCAGACTTTAATGGGAGCATAGGTAAAGAGGGAGGTGTGGGCACAGCACTTAAGACTTCGGTGCTTTAAGATCTTTAGTCACCTGGGAAAAGGAAACAGCAGATAAATTCTCTCTTCTGTCTGTGTCCCAAGACTACAAAATGTTGAAATCTGAAATACTAGTTGTAAATATCACACTCAGACATTTTAAAGGATAGCAGATGAATGGAAAAAAAAAACAAAAACCCAACCAACAACAACAAAAACCCAACAACAAAACAACCCCAGAATGAAATAGAGTAGCAATACATATATCCTGTTCAGGGAAGACAAGTGAAGGTAAAAGTAGTAGGATCCTATCACATATTAAGCATTAATAAACCTCAAACATAAACCAGAAGGCAGTTTTAAATCTCTTTAGGGAAGTATAGTAAAGAAGTATAGTTGCAGAAATATTCTGTAAACTCCTATTTCTAACAGAGAACTGAAATATTGCAAGAAATACTAATAGCCCTAAGAGCCCTCCTTATTATGGCAGATTTTAACTTCTAAATATACATATTCCAGAAGAAATGCTACTAATAAAAACAGTGCTGAATGTGATAGCAGGCAAATTTGATCTCTAAATTTGCATAGATTCAAAAAAGAGGGTGTCACAAGGGAAGTGAAATTGGAGAAGCTGTGATTTAGTGGAGGCTTTAGAGAAAAGACAGGAAAATGATTAAAGAAGAAACTTCAGTATTTCTGGTATGTGCTGGAAAAGGAAATAACTAAGAGGTAGAAAGGTTACAAACAGAGTTTCACAGCAATCCGTGTTAAACTAGAACTTTTAAAATATTTTAGTCAGTGAGCCAGATGAATAAAATGTGCTTGCCAATGAATTTAGTTGGTGATACATATTTTGGGATAATTGTTAAACCAAATATGATTTAAAACATAAAAAGAAGACGCTGAAAGTTCACCAGTATAAAATTCAAAGGCAGGTGTTTGAAAACAGTAAAAAAACCCCTTTACTATGAGTTTATATCTTAGAACAGGCTGTAGTTTGCGTATATTACTTCATCACAAAGTGTGTGCCTTTACATTGTACAGTTCAGTTCACAGACAAGATACACAATCTGGCTCAAATATGGGAAGGGGGATATGATAACCTTTATCTTTTCCATTCAGGCAAGAAAACTGCATTGCTACCTTCTTTTAACCACAATGAAATATTTTTAATTTATCTCTTCAGACTGCTGGAAAACAGCTGATTTTAGGTACGCTGATAAATGCAATTCCTTTCTCCTTAGCTGAATAGTCAAGACTACATCCTACTATTACATTGTCATCATACTGATAGGATTTGTACAGTTTTGCCATTTTTGGTCTCCACTGATAACTCTTTATAGATGTATTATGCCTTTTTTTTGTTCTTGTTTATTTTGAACTTCCTTCTACAGCAATAAAAATGACGTGTAAGCCAGCTACAAGTTTCATCAGGAATAACCATCTTCTCAGTGCTACTTATCTCATTCCTTTTCTTAGCCTTCATTTCAACCCAATGATTTTATATTTTTTTGTTAGAATAATAAATGTAAGCATCTCCTGAGTCCTGCACTGACTCTACTCCTGTATATGTAAATAATTACATAAACATGCACCAACCCACACAGAGAGGCAATTCCAGTGTAATTTGTGTATTACTACACCCAGTGGAAATTATTTATGGTGCAATGTCAGATACTAGGAAGCTGACTTGCCTCACTGATTGATCAAGACCTAGTACCTTAGGGTTCTTGCCTTTGTTGGGACTGCTATTAGAACAATACAATATGTAACAGTAATTAATGAAGCAGAAACCACAAGAGTTTTTTATTCCTTACCCCCTCTCATTTCCAAAGACAGTGAAGGGAAAAAAAGCTAATGAGAAAAGAAGATGTTGATTATCTTCAGGCAGTATATGACTCTCAGTGTTCTTTGTTTTTAATGTAAATAATTAAGCTACTAATTTTTCCTGGTTTCCTGATCCATCTTTGTGTCCCAGACTGGTTCCCACTGAAATATGAGGAATTTAAGTATGAAAACAGTCACATTACCATTAGGATATTACAGGGAGTAAAGAAGGTGAAGACAGACTCTTCTCATTGGTATGCAGTTACAGGACAAGAGACAATGGACACAAATACAGGAAATTCTGTTTAAACATAAGGAAAAAACCCAACAACATAAAACCAAACCAAACCAAACCAAACCAACCAACCAACCAACCAACCAAACAAACAAAAAACCAACCAAAACAAACAAAAAAAACCCAAACACAAACTTTTTAAAGTGTGAGGGTGATAAAACACCGAAGCAGGTTACCTCGAGAGTTTGTGCAGTATCCATCCTAAGAGACGTTCAAAACCCAAGAGGACATGGCCCTGAGCTGGCCTTGTTCTGAGCAGGAGGGTTGGACTAAACTGTCTCTGGAGGTACTTTCCAGCCTCAGTATTTCTGCAGTTCTGTGATGCTGTGTTCAGGATTATTTTGCCTGATCAGGTGAAAATTGTCAAGCTCTGCTTTTGTATTTTATGCTTCTCTAGTTATGTTTTTCCTTCATCTTACTTCTGCTAATGAAGCATTGTAGTTGGCATGAGATTCTGAAAACAAATATAAATCATGGGGTATGTGGTCTTATAATTGTGTTTAAAGGGATAACTGACACAATGTAAATAATCTGTTTTATTAAGTAGTTCCTAATATTTATCCAGAATCCTGAAAAATCACAAATTATAATTTGTTGCTTGGAGATTAAGAAAAATAAATAATTGCCATGACATAAATAAATCTGAGTTATTTATAAAAATATTTTCCTGGAATTAAACTCCTTTAAACTGGGAAAAAGAAAAAACATAGAAAAATAAATTACAATACTTAATAATAATTGTTCTAGCTTAATAAATGTTACAGCCCAAAACTGGATAAAATAAGTTTTTTACTTGCTTTCTGAGATTCCTTATAGAGCAATATTTTGACGGCATGTCATTTACAAGCACAGACAGTCCTGAAGTGTCTCATTTTACATGTCAACTCAGCTGATTTTCCACCCACACTTCATTACTTCTGCCATATAATGTCACTTTTATGATTTTACTTAAAGTAATAGCTATGGTCAGATAACAAGAGAAAATGTTGTTTTCCACCTCTGCTAATTATAAGTTTTGCTTAGAAAAGTAATAGGAATATTTTACTATAATATTTAGCTCAATAATTTTATAGAGCAATACTTACAAATTGCAGGCAAGATTCCAGATATAGATAGTAAATGTGTAATATTTTTTTTTATACTTAACTTATTTTTTAAACCAAGGGAGATGTTCATTTTCAGACTACATTAGTCTCATTTATCTCCATGATGTCCTTAATGTTATAAGATGTTACAGCAACATTACCGGCTCCTGCAGGCCTGTATCAGCCTTTAGCTACTCAGGCACATTATTAGATTGTCAACATAATTCAGACATCTCATATAGAAAGAGCCAACCCACTGGCTCTGGTTCTTTGTAAATGTATTTGCCTGATTTAATAGCTTTAAATTTATTGAGTGACTTTTTGTTTCCTTCTTTTTGGATACATATACAGTACTTGGAGAATCTTGTTTGAGACTGCTAAAAATATTAAGAAAAGTAGCACTTAGCACAGATTCTTGCTATTGTCACATACTGTGCTCCTCTGGTAATTCACTGTGCAACATCTGTATGAAGAAGATAAATCATAGGATATTTTCGAAGAGAAAATAATTAGAGAAGTATTTTCAGGTGACCTACTAACTGATAGAACTCTGTATAGGTCATTTTGATTTTTTGAGGAAACTTCTCATAGGATTTAATACCCTGCAAGTTTTTTGGAAATGTGCTAGTTAACTTGTGTTTAAAAAAAGAAAAATAATTGAAAGAAAGAAAATTCAGGACAAATGTGGTTGTGAATGAGTAGTCAGAGAAAAGATAGATTCTTCTCAAAGTGTCTTCTCTGATATAGTATCATACTTTTCAAATAAGTCACTTTGACCCACACTGTAAAAATAATACAAACATTCAGCTATTCTGTTAGGTTTTTGGTTATTGGTTTTTTTGGGTTTTGTTGTTTGTTTGTTTTCTTTTGTTGGTTGGGTGGGGTTTTTTTGTTGTTTTTTTCCTTTTTTATTATTTTTTTCTTTATGCATCAAAGAATAAAAAGAATTACTCATCAAACCCAAAGGCAGGAAGGAGATTATCAATAGAGCCCCCTATATAAATGCACAAGGCTGAAGCAGGACATCTGTGAGGAAAAAATAATACATCTTTGTATTAGAATTCAGGGCATTTTACCCTCTCAAACCTTCTTATTAAACCAAAGCAGATAATTCTAAACACAGAAAGCATAAGTTAGCAAACTTCATTTGTGAGAAACTGAAAGAAATTTCAAATATATTGTTGTTGTGATCTGCTGTGCACCCATACACTCACAGACACAAATGCACGTATCACATAAAGCATATGAAATACTATTATTATGTTTCTTAAAAAAAAAAACCAAAAAAACAAAACAAACAAACAAACAAAAAAAAAACAAAAAAAAAAACAAAAAAACAAAAAAAACATTAACTTTTTGTGATTGTTCTAACAGCTTTTGGAAGCAAGTTATTGAAAGTAACTGTCTTAGGAATAGATTTTGTTTTTATTATTTTTTCTCATTTTGTCTAATATATGTGAATCTATGATGTAAAAGACAGAACTGTATACAAATCAGCTACATGTTATATATTAGGCAGAACTATACACAAATTAATCATATAAGTGAAGTACTTATCCACCTTCCAAACCTCATCCAATTCCAACTACTATAATGATGAACAGATCGATCATGGAACAGAAGTGAGTAGATACTTTAAATCCATCTACCTTCAGCATCTGGAACTGAATTCAGTGAGTTAATAAATGAGCTAGTTTCAGGAGAAGATGAATGTGCCTAGAATCTTAAAAACATTGAATGAGTGCTAAGTGTAACTAGGTAAGACAAAGCAAAATCCTATTCCAAAATATGAAATGTTTTCTGAACATTAGTAAAATTCTCTGCATTTTCATATTTTCCTCATGCAATCTAGATGAAAAGTGGATCCAAAAAATAAATCCTAAAAATTTAGCAAATAAAAATATAAGTGTTTGGACTAGGTTTCTGTCCCATGGGTACTCTGCCCATGTACAGTGTTCTCAGCATGTTTTTGTTTGTTGAGTTTTTCTGGAGGGGGAGTGAGAGTATGACACTAGTCATTCAAAATCTTTCTAGCTTCAAAATATCTGTACTATTGCTTCTGCTATCTCAGCCCCTGCTGAGGGCAAGCCTACTATCATATGCTCTTTGTCTAACTCTATCAAATGCTGACAAAAAACCGTATTAGTATTTGTGCTAGGAATATGAGTTTGCAAACACTGATGTCATTAAGCACATTACTATTCCTTAAATCTCAGAAGTCTTTTGCTGAAGTGGAGAAGAAACTATGAAAGGGAGGAGGAAGGCAAAGAGGCAAGGAAGAGGGTGGGGAGGAAATAAATCACATGCAGAGGCACTGTTCTCTGTTTTGTAGCCTCATATCCAAATTGTTGTGCTAATTTGTAACGAGCTGCCAATTAGCTGTTAATTTGCCTACTGTTTTACCAGTGACATTTACTATTAAAGGAGAGACTTGAACATACTTTACTAATGGGGCAGTTTTCTGTCCTGGTTTGAGTGAGAACAGAAGTATTTCTGTTCAGTGATTTTACTTTTCAGCTCAGTTCTTCTTTCTAATTAATTGCACTTTCTGAAGTCAACAGCCTGTTTTCACAGACAGTGTCTACAGGGGAGCAGTGATAACACCCCATGGTTAGAGTTACTGCCAAGGATTGATATGCAGACCAAGGCCACTGCAGGATCTTGTGCACCACATTGAGGGGTGCAGAAAAGTGACAGGCTGCACCTGCAGGGAGGAGTGGACAGGGCAGGTGACCCCAAACTGACCAACGAGGTATTCCAGCACATATATGTCATAGTTGGTATAAAGCAGAAGGATCTGGAGGGTCTATAGCTTGCTTGCTTACTAACTCATCGTTCTCTCTTTGAGGGCTCCTGGACTATTCTCCCCTCTTGGACTACTTTGCCAGGTTTGCTCGGCTTGGCTCAGGTCCTCTTTCAGTTCCTTCCTCGGAGCATCCAAGGAGGACTCTGTCCATTCTGCCTTTGATCCCAGTCGGTGTGTTCCTGAATCTGGTACCAGAATC
>JANIJG010006270.1:58477-98817 GCA_024611175.1 Megaceryle torquata
TCTGCCTTTGATCCCAGTCGGTGTGTTCCTGAATCTGGTACCAGAATCCAGCTCCTGAACACAGCTCCCGTCTGCTGTGGGGCCACGTCTGGTACTCCCCCAGTGCCTGCTCCACAGCATCAGTGGTGATGGTGATATAATTACCATCAGGGGGTTGGGTTTGATACTGGTTTTGTATAGATTTGTAAATATTCTAGGTTTATTATTACTGTTTTCATTTTCATTAAAGTTGTTCTAGTTTCCTTTTTTCACAAGTCTCTCTCCCTTATTCTTTTTCTCTTCCTCTTTGGGGAGGGAGGGATGGGTAACAGAGAGCGTCTGTTATAGGTCTAAGGGGCCGCCCTGACCCTAAACTGTGGCATTTCCTAAAGTTGAGTGAAGAACTCCACTCCTTCTCATGATGGAAGACTTGCAGGTGGGTGTGGAACTCCCTATGTGTCTGTTTTCACTTGTAATCTATATCCTTTGTCAGGTCTTATTTTGTTTTGCTTTTCTCAGAGTGATTTTCTTTTCAAAGCCAGTACGAAGAAAACAATTTGTTAATGTTGTCCATTTCAAGAGCCAAACACACCATTTGATAGAAACTGATCCAGATGGTTTATGTTGTAGCATTCATGAGGCAAGAACTATTACATTCTTTGAAAGAGTGTGAAAAATTGCAGCATTTCACTTAGTTTAAATCCTTTTCTCCCTCCCGCCCCCAACTTCTTCACAGTCCTCAGTGTATTACCATCCTATCTATGGCACAAAAGAGAAACTAGGTTTTCTGTCACAAGTTTTGGCGTTCACTTTGAACAATTAAGTTAATTTCTAAAATGATCTAGTAAATCTAGTGATCTCAACTTAGTTGCAGCCATCTAAAACTAATACAATTTTATTTTAAAATAATGTCATAAAAAGTTCTGGGAATAAGAAAAATAGAATGCCAAAAACATGGAGGAAAAACAGCATCAGTTGTGATAAGCATCTTTTCAGGCTAAAAGCAACATAACAGCTTGAACATCTCTTCCCAGTAGCAGGTGTTTCAGTAAGAAGTGACATTTATTTGGGAACACATGAGCCAAGGGAATGATGCTGCTAGGAATAACACTCAAAAAAACCTTGCTAGAAACTATGATCTTATAATGCTGTAGATGAAGACAATAAAAATATATAAATGTTAATTTGCATTTGCTTTTCCACGTTATATAAAATGTTACAGATTCAAAGGTAAGCCCTAACATAATGTCATTTCCTAATGGAGGAACTGAACAAAATCAAACCTGTGATATGGAGATATGAACTAAACTTGGCCTTCCAAAGAAAACTTAAAAACAAACACATACCATTGAGTGGCAAAAGAACTTCATATAAAACAATGTAAACTGCAGCTAATGTAAACTGTAATCCATCTTGTCCTAGCCATGCCACTGTCTGACTTCTCTAAAGATGCAGAAGAAAATGTCTGGTGGGACTCTGTCCCTTGCTGCTTAGTCAATCTGAAGTGATGCAGTTTTACAAGAGGAGACATGTCCATCCAGCAGAAAGAGGAAGGTCTCTTTCACTGTGAAACTGCATTATGTAGTGCCAAAACCCTCAAAAAGCAATTATCTTATCACCATTACAATTTAGGTGAGTGTTTCATCTTCCCATCAGAATGTTTTTTCTTACAGGTAGTGAGGGGGCCTGTACTGAAAGATCGTAGAATAATGGAATCATGGAATCATAGAATTATTTTGATTTGAAAAGACCTTTAAGATTGCAGTGGCCAGCTATTAACCTAACACTGACAAGCCCACCACTAAACCATGCCCTGAACGCCTCATTTACACGTCATTTAAATACCCTTCCTGCAAATCTGGTTTCCAGCTAGTCAGTGTCCAGCCTTTACTGTCACCTGGGACTATTCCATTCCAAATGCAGGACATTGCATTTTCTTTTGTTGAACTCCAGGAAGTCATCTGATTTCTCCAGCTCTCTGAGGTCCTTCTAAATAGCAGTCCTGACCTGCAACACTGACTTCTCCCCTTAACTTTTAACTTGCTAGGAGTGCATGCTGTCCAGTCATCTATATTGTTAATAAAGACATTGACAGTGTTGGCCCTGGTTCCAACCACTGAAGACTGCCCCTAGTAACTGGCTTTACAGCCAATTTTTCATATGCACTGTTCTTCCTCCGTTCACTGACTTGTTAGCATCAAAAGCTATTGGGTTGTTCATATATAAGTTGTCATCTCTAAATCATGCTGGTAGTCCACAGTCATTCAAATACTAGCTTGTGGCTTCCCAGAGGATTTATTTCAGAGTCTTTCCAGGGACAGAGTTGAATCTGACCAGCCTGCAGTTCCCTGGATCCTCTTTTTTGCCTGTCTTGAAGACAGGCATGAGATTTACAAGCAGCCATCAGAAAACTCCTCCGATTGCTATGGACTTTCAAAATTAATCGAGAGTGGCCTGGCAATGACATTTATCAACTTCATCAACACCCTTAGATATATCCCATCTGGTCCCATGTACTTCTTTATGTGAAATTTCCTTGAATGATTACTAACTTTGTCTTTCTCTACTGTGATTAAATGCTTTGTTCTCACAGATTCTGCTACTAGTTCCCAGGACTTGAGGCCTGAACTTACTAGTAAAAATGGAGGAAAACCCCCACATTGAATACATCAGGCTTTTTGTATATTTTATCACTGTGTATCTGGCCCCAGTGAACAGTGGGACTACATATTACCTATCTTTCCCTTTGCATACAGTGTATTATAGAAACTCTCATTGTCCTTCACATCCTGTGCCAGTTGCAACTCTGAGATTTGTCTTTCCTTACAAGACATGGATCTCTACATGCTCAGGAAATGTCTCTATATTAATCCCTTGTATCTTATCCCTTCTTCTACCTTCTGTATACTTCCATTTTTGTATTTGAGCTCAGTCAGGAGCTACTTCTTCATCAGTGCTGGTTTTCTGCCATGACTGTAACTCTCTGCAAGTTGAATCAGACTGTTCTTGTGCTTTAGGAGGTCATTTTGAATATCAAGTAGTTATTCTGAGCCTCTTTGCCCTTCAGGGCAGTCTCCTCCATGATCCTGCCAAGCAGATGCTAACAAGCCAATGTTTGTTCTTCTCAGTTCCAGGGCTGTAATTCTACTATTAGTCTTGCTCACTCCTCTCAGGATTTTAAACTGCACAGTCTCAAAGGTCTTGCTGCCAAGGCTGCACTCAAAACTTCACAGCTCTGACTGCTTCTTTCTACAAGAAACCAACAAGGGATAGTTGGTGTGTTGCTCTCCGGTGTCATCAACACACTCCAGAAATCTGAATCACTCTACCTTGTTACCCTTCCAAAACATAGCAGTGTGGTTGAAGTCCTCTATCAGTATCAGTGCTTGTAATCATGAGGGTTCCTCATGTTGTAACAAGGTTCTTCTTGATCAGTCAGCCCATAACACCTACCATGATGTCAACTGCTCTCATCTGCTCTTTAATTCTTAGCTCTAATCTCTTAGCTAACCCTTCATTTGCCTGCACATATTCAGGCCATTCCTTTGCCCAGTGTACAACCCCTCCATCCCATCTTCCCTATCATTCCTAAAAAGTGTGAATTCAGCCACTGACACTTCTATTCATGCTACTCCATCATCTCTTTTTAATCTTAAAAAGATCATAGCTTTGTGAGTATGCACAGGCTTCTACTTCTTGTTTCTCAGGCTGCATGAATCTGCACACAGACACTCTTGATGGTCCCTTAGTTATGGAGCTTTCACAGTAGGAGAACTTTCTGCATTATGCTGAGCACTGGGGAGTACTTTCTTACTTTTCTCTTATGACTCTTTAGGCTAGTGTTACCATCCTCAGATGAACCTAATTTAAAGCCCTCCTCCCCAGGTTAGCAAACCTGTTAACACACACACAAAAAAAAAGAAAAAAAAATTGCCTTACTTTACATATTCCTCATGCCTTTTTCTCTCCAGAAGTCCTTAATTTTCAGAAATGATCCCATGCTCTTAAAAAGTTTAAGTCCTGCTTCAGCACCTGCCATGCAGCCAGGGTTTTCCTGCAGGACCCTATTACCTAAGCTTTTCACTTTTACCAGCAAGATCAAGAACACTGCCTGCATTCTCATGCTTTTCATCCTCACCCCAAGGGCATTGGTGTCATTCATAATACACTAAAGGTCTCCCCAATGGCATCATTTGTCTCCATATGGATGAGAAACAAGGGATAATAACTTGCTGACTGCATGAGCCTCAGCCATTTCTCTTCAACATTCCAGACCTGAGCCTCCAGCAAGCAACAAATATGCCAAGACAACAAATCAGTTGTGTTTCCATCCCCTGCAGAGGTTAGTCTCCAACTGCCAGCATCCACTGCTTGCATTTGGGGCCAACTGATGACACAAAAATGCTGTTGCTATATATAGATATAGGTATGCACCTTTTTAAACTATAGTGACATTCTTAGCAAACAGAATAGAAAATCAAAAGTCACTGCCCATTATTTAGAACATAGAGCTTTCAGTTTTCAGAGCTTTTTAATTTCACTCAAATGGCCCTCACTGTACATTTCTAAGGAGGCAAAACTCATAAGTAGTACTGAGCTGTGGGAACCTCCCTTTCTTCTTTGAGCTAATTGATTGCTGTTGGACAGCTGCTAGTGCTGCTGGCTTCTCTTAGTGATCTGAATTGATTGCTGCATCTCCTAGTAGGCAGGCACAAGATAAGTTTCCACTTCAGAGAAAACACTACAATAATTTGACTCCTTTATTGGAAGTCCCTGCAGAGACGCTGTGGAATGAAAGGACTCAGGAAGAGCTATCCTCTCATCCTACCTTGAAACAATACTTCAGGTCAGGGAAGGAGGCTGGAAACAGCATGGGGACTTCTTTATGCTCAGCCATATGCTGCATCTGTTCAGTGAGAGGAATAACATTTATGTACTCTTTTAATTCTTTCAATAGGGACTTAAATACTGTTGAAGGCAGCATATTGCAATGTTGTCCAGTAAAGATGTACCAACTGGGAAAAATATTCCTTATTGTATTGTTGACCTGTTCCTTCGCATTTGTCCAGATTTCTGTTACAGCTTCAGCCAGAGGGAAATTATTTTCCAGTTCAGCACTACTTAAAGCCCTGGGCAAAACTTCAGTCCTGTCTCTATCTGCTTCCATTCTCATTCTTAAACATCCATACATAGTTCTTGATTTCCACTAATTCCTGAACCCCAGAGACATGAAATGAAAAAAAAAATGTCATGGCTAGGACCCATGGGATCCTTTCTTTCATGCTTTCTCTACTCCACTCTGCCCTCTGCACAATATCTCTGTCTTGCTCACCCTCTCTCATATATTATAGCAGCATTAAACATTCATATGGCAAAAAAAAAGGCTTCAGAGAAGTGAGTAAAATGAACAAAAAAATCTTTTTTTTCCCCTGACTTTTAAATTTTCTAATCTTTATAATTTTCAGAATAAAAAAAAAGTCCAATCACTTCAATCTCCTAGTCAAAAAAACACAATTTATGAAACACAAATAAATATTTAAATATGTGGGAAAGTTATTGAGTGAAAAGAAAAATCAAATCTTACTGAGGAAATTCTGGGAAGTGGGTTGCTTAATCCAGACAGAAAAAAGCTTTTTGGGAAAACACTTAAGACATTTTAAATTATTTTTTTCAGTGCTCTTGAAAATTTTACTCCTAGTAGATATGTGGAAGGTTTGCTACTCAGAAATGTGGAAATTGAAGTACCTGGCCAAACTAATCTGTAAAAAGTCTATCTAAACAATGCTGAGCAGCAAATAAAATATCAGTTATGTAACTTGTGCAAATCAAAATACCTCTGTTTTGACCATGGAATTTTGCTACTGCATATAAAGTAAGGATCTAAAATAATATTTACTTTAAATAAATAACTAAACAAACAAACAAACACTTCTCTTATACCTAAAAATTAAAATGCCTCAATGCAAACATTGTCCTAACACTAAAATGAAGTAGTGTGGCAAATCCTGCAGTAATCAGATTGTGTTTCACTTAAGATCAGGGAGCAATGGACATTTTTTATGTAGTTTTTCCTGTCAATGAGACTTGTACATCCTTTCTCAGAGGTGGTTTGGAAAAGAATGCCAGAATATGTTCATAAGAAATGAACATTTTTTTTGTTGCTTTTTGAAAAAAAAATTATTGCCTATTTTGGCATTCTGCTAATCTTAAATAATTACCCACTGTTCTCAAATTGAAGATTACAGATTTGTATTTATTTCTTATAAATAAATAAATAAATAAATAAAAAGAAGAAAAAGCTGATGAAATCCTAACATCTTGTAAATGCTGTAGTTATTTACCTACACACCTACGTATTGCCTGTAACAGTTCTTAAAAAGGGAAAATAGGAATAAAGTAACATCCTTAGTTTTTGTGCCAAATAGACAAGAAGAATGTGAATCAAGGAAGTGGTCATCTAATTACAAACTTAAAACATTAACAAATTTATGTCAGGAAGTCACAGGGTTATTTCTCTGTGTGGCCTCCTTCTATGTTATTTATTCATATTAGTTTGAGTGAGAAAAAGACAGCAAAAAAAATGAAGTAAAAATATTTTTTTATATAGATTTTGAATGTCTATAATAAAATGTGTGATGGAACTAAATGTATATGAGGAGTTTATCCTTGATATTATATTTACATATTCTGAACTACTGGTATCAGTGGGAGTTTTGCTGCAGATTGCGATACGTATATGACCCATCGTATGAGATTGATGGGAGGAGCAGTGAAAATGCTGTTTAACCACAGGAGGTTTTGCTTATCTGAGATGGAATAGCAACACAGAAGCTAAAAGAGTTAGACAGGCATTAAGTCTATAAAATAAAATAAAATAAAATAAAATATAAAATAATAAAAAAGCAACCAACCAACCAAACAAACAAAAAATCCAATATGTTTAGCACTTTTCTGTTATTCTAAAAATGTATACAAATTAGTTTCTGCTAGAAGGTTGGTTTTGGTTTGTGGCTTTTTGTTGTTGTTCTTGTCTTCCCCCCTCCCTAACCCACCTTTGACCTACTCTGTACTTTAATACTATGTACTATGTACTACTACTAAAGTACTGTGACAGACTATTGAGAGGAATAAGGAAAGAACATCTTCCTTATGTTCTCTACTTTTGGTAGCTAGCCTAGAGGAAGGTTACATTTAGTCATTCCTGTGAATATAGTAAATTCCTTGTTATTTTGTAATAACGAGATATGCATGCTAAAAATTGCATCCACATACTGTGATGTTATAACCAGTTAGAGGCTTCAAAGGTTTTCCAGAGAAATTTCCCTTGGTTAAGAGCTGAGAAATGGATTCAGATCAGATGGTCCATTTATTTAATCAAGGAAAGGATGTGGTCAGCAAGGTATCTACAGTCTACAGGCATCGATTAGTGAGGAAGATTTCGTAGGTGTCCTATCCCTGGATTGACTTGAGAAACAAATTATTTGTTGGCTTGCACAAAGCTCTCAGAAAACAGAAAAAAAGTTGCCCTTTGCCCTTAGGAGCTTTGCCACCCTCTGTACCGTTACACAGCCAGACTTCACTTTCCCCATTCTCAGCTGAGTTTTACAAGGGGAAAGGATTAGTGGTCCTTTCAGTATGTGGTCCCTGATCTTTCCCTGCAATCTCAACTCTAGACAACCAAGCCAAGATATGAAAATACTCCTGTATTTCTTTCTCTGCCTGCCTCAGGACAGGACTGTTATTTATTTTTCGGAAAGTTTGAAGTATTCTGAATAATTGTTTGTCAAGAAAAAAAAAAGATAATTAAGACAGATATCATAAATCCACCAGATGTACACCCCGGGAAGCATCCCTATGGTGAAAAGTCTGCTGGTAGAAAAGATTGGACAGCATCCAAAATAAGCCAGCTGCTGAAAAATATGGATAGTTGCAGAGCCAGGAAGAGGGCTTGACCAAGGTAGATGTAGGTTACAGTAATTCACTGCCAAGAGCTGCGTCTCACAACTAAAATGTCAAGTTATTGCAGACAGCCCTGTTATGGGAAATTGTAATAAACTTTTTAAGAAGAAATATGGAAATGAAACAAATGTTAATAGATTCATCTATCTTGGGGAAAGTCGTGTTTCAGGTTTGTTCTATCATTCGGTCCACTTTTCTCACAGCCCTCCTCCTCTCCCCAGTTTCTGCCTTCAGGCCAGTGAGTCTATAAAAAGGAACCAGGTCATCAGTAAAACACAATTTAGCTCTTCTGAGAGCCTGATAATTAGTGTTTACATTATTGAAATGGAACTGGCTGAATTTGTTGTTGGCGGTATATTCTGAGTTAACTATAACAAATTTAGCTTCATCTGTCACCATGCTGAAAATCCATCATTCTGGGTGACTAAATGCTACTACTCCTGTATTGTTATTAACTGAATCAGTGACTCCTAGCTAAAACACATATTAAAAAAAAAAAATCCCTTTCTTGCTGTCTTCTCTGTCTGAGAATAGCTGTTGTGAACCAATCCTAACTCCCCATTTCCGACCCCAACTCCCCATTTCTGACCCCCTTCACAGCACTCTGCATGCTGTGTGTGAGGGAAACTTCTGTGACAGTGGCTGACAACTGATCTCCCATCCTTATCTCAACCCATTAGTTTTTTTCATCTTATTTTCTACCCCCATTCTGTTGAGGAGCTATAGTGAAATATTGGCTAGGTGGGAATCTGGCGCACACACAACATTTTATTGTTAGGTACACACAATATACATTACTATATACATTAATAGGCTTAACTGACAGAGTTTGAACCTCTAACTGAAATGCAAAGATGCTTCAAAAATTATGTGATGAATTCTGGAGACTTTGCTGGGATTACTTTTAGAACAGAGAGTATGAAGAGGCAGGATAGTGAAAAACAGAAAGATAAATCCAGAAGAAAACACGGGATCTGAGGGTAGCAAGTTTTCAGAAGCCTAGTAAAGCAAGGAAGACGTTTTTACTTCTTTTATTCCTCCTCTAGTCATTATACGTATCAATGTCACCCGACTGTACAGTTATAAATTCCAGCTTCTAATGAGAGCAATCTGCACAACCCACTATTCTGTTTAGCCACTTTGGGGAAGAGGCATTGTTCACACAATGTCATCATCATAGTTAGTGCTTAATATTGTTACTTTTGCACACAGGTATCATAAAAATTGTTTATAAGAAAATATTTACAGAGTTCTTGATGGTATTTTTAAATTGTAAAGTTTTCCTTTTCCCTTAGTAACTGAATTAGCATGAGGCTGGGGCTTTCACTCCATAAATTTGGTTTCACATTACTCCCCATGCTGCATTCCTTTTAATGAAATTTTCTTCAAAACATTCAGTTCCATAAAAGAAACATTGCTATCACTAGCATTTCCTTGTAATCAGACAAGCGCCAATATATAATGATGTTGTAACTCACTTTTCATGTTTTTTCACTTTATCTTATCATTTGCTTTCTTAAAATGTGTCAGTCTCAACTCTAGAAATAAAAATTAAAGTGGGAAGCCAACTAAGGTCTTCTCCAGGAAGGTCAATAAGCATTCAAAAATATCAGTAGAGAAGCTTCTAAGTGTATCTATTCTGAGGGCGAAAAAGTAAAAACACTCTCAGTTCTTTATTTACATCTTTACTATATCCAGATGTGCAAAACAAGAGTTTTAGGCTGATAAACAGAAAACAGTAACAATTACTTTCACGGAGGAAAATTAAAAAATTACAAGAAGTTGTGGTGGTTTTTTTTTCTACTTTTGTTCACTCAGAGTATCTTAAACATCAGTGTTTTCTGTTATCAGCACTGACATTAGCATGTAATTTTTAAAATGCATACTGGACTTTAGTTTGAAACAATACCAAACATTTTAATTTTTACTAGAATATATTTTCCCTGTATCAATTTTCCTAGAAACTTTAATTTTAACTGAAAAGGTTCTCAGATGGTGCCCTCGTTGAACTGCAATTAAGATTCACTTGATGATGTCTCTCTTTTCCAACTCCCTTCCCCCATTCTGTCAGTCACAGAGCTCTGTTTTGTTTTTTATCAGAAGGAAAATATATTTTATCCTCAGAGGCTTTGCTCTTCCTGAGTGAATGATAACCAAAAGCAAATTCTTCCTCTTTCCCCCCTGAAAACACTGCTTGGTGGTAAAACTGCAGAGATTATACTTTCATGTTGAGAAAATTGTCTTCCAGACTTGAAAATGAAGTAAGCCCTGGGATTTCAATACAAAAATCTTTCAACAAAGTGTCTAGGAAGAGCTAGAAACCCATGTGTGCTTTGAAAAGCTAAACCCAGGACCTGAGAAAACAGACAAATATATCTGTCAAAAGAACATCACATACCCAGGTAGAAAACAGTCTCAGCTAGCCTGATGAAATCCAAATCAAGACATATTAATCAAAGGTCTATGGAGAGGAAGGACACAATACAAAAATCTCACACATCACTAGTAATAAAGGATAGAACCATAGAATGAATGGCAGGGGTTGGAAGGGACCTCTGGACATCATCAAGTCCAACCCCCCTGCCAAATCAGGAACACCCAGGGCAGGCCACACAGGAGCAGATCCAGGCAGGTCTTGAAAGTCTCTACAGAAGGAAACTCCACAACCTCTCTGGGCAGCCTGTTCCAGTGCTCCATCACTCTCACAGTGAACAAGTTTTTCCTCATGTTGAGGTGGAACTTCCAGTGTTTCAGCTTGTCCTATCACAGGGCACCACTGAAAAGAGAATGACCCCTTCTACTTGACACCCACCCTTCAGATATTTGTAAACATTCATAAGATACCCTCTCAGTCTTCTCTTTTCCAGGCTAAACATACTCCAATCCTACTGTAGGATAAATGCAACTTATGATAGTTTTGGGAAACTGCATTGCCTCCATAACCTGTGAACAAAGTTGGTAAATTATTTTATCATTTACTGAAGAATGTGAAATTTTAAAAGAAATTAAATCTTGTGATGCTTTTTCAACTAACTTTTTCACAAATGTTGACGTTTCTTGTTGGGAGATAAATTTTTATGATGTTTTGTTTCGATATTTAATTAAAATTTCTTATGCATTAAAGTATATTTTTTGGAATTTGGTATTAAAAAAAAAGCAGAATAGTTAATCTAAGGCTCTCCCTTGATTTATCTATTGGCTTTATTATAGTGTAAGATCCTGGTCTTCATCTGTAAGTCGATAAACTTCTTAATTTCACTGGCAGCAGAGACACCCTATTAAAACCAGTTTCTAACTGGAATTGTATGTATCAATGGTGTAATTCCTTCATGTCTCGTTCACTTTACTGTGACACATAAATCATACATTGTCATGAATTAGTTTTTTTCATGAAAGCTCTGAAAATGTCTATAACAGGTAATCTATCTGACACATCCCTGAAAATTCATTTAATTAACATTCATTTAAGTTCCAGCTGAGGAAGTGGAAATAACACTCACATGACTCATTCTAGCAGAGTTAAGGTAACACAAGCATTAGGTCTTCAATACCTTCATATTCCCAGTAAAGGATCAGCCATACCTTAATTCTGCTTCTGTGAAAGTAGGTAAGAAATTTTACATTTACTTTTACCGGTGCAGGGCTATCTGAGGAAGTTTTAGTTTGGTTTGGTTTTTCTGGGGAGTTTGTTCTTAGGGGTTATTTTGGTCACTACACAGAAGGCAAACCCTTCTAGCTCACATGAACCTGATTCATGTGCTCAATATGAAAAGCTATTTTAAAAAGGCCAAAATCTTTAGATGCATAGGAGAAAAATAGACTTCTTACTGTATAAAATGTCTCCTAACAGTGAAGGGAAAAAAGGGTTAGAGATTAGATGTGCAATGTCTTAAATCAGAGTGGTTTCAATTAAGCAGACTTTGGTGAAGTGCTGTTTAAACCGAGTAATTTATTAAGAGAAGAACTTTTTTTTTTAATAATAAAATTAACCAAGACTATGATCTGCTAAAAGGCAAAAACTCTGCAATGTTAATGGAGGGGCTACTCTGAGCCATTAAAATATACCCATAATTACAATATTAAACAGTTTAGATGAAAACATCAATTAACCTGAGTGAGTTACAGCTCAAGAAGACCAGAAGGCTGGGATGGGGATGACAAATGAGATTGAGACTTGAGAATGAGCATACAAGAAAAAAGGATCAAAGCTTGTGACAGTGTTAAGGTGTATAGACTTTCTGATCATAGTTCATAATCAAGTTCAGGTAACATCTTCTGAATGCAAGCGACTCATCGGGAGTTGCGGAAGTGACTCAACCTTGCTTGTGCAAGCAATTCAGTCTTGGTTTGCCTATCTGTGGCCCTATACGTGCAGACACTATACATGGGGAGCTATGTATATAGCTCAGCACCAAGCTGGCCATAAGCCCCAGGCCAAACATGGAAGTGATGCACTACACAAAGAACCAACACCTGACCTGAGCATTGAAATTCCTCAACAAATGGTGTGCTCTGAGTTTCAATTCAAATCACTATTCGGCTTCCTGAGAAAGTAAGAAAAAGAGGGCTTTGGTGGTTGTTTCAGCCAGTAACATTTGTGTATCCAGACAGTATAATCGAAGCAGGCATAGTTTTGCCACAATAATCAGGCATAGATTCAGCCACAGCCTTGTGCATCCAAACTGCATAATCAGTCACATAAACCAGGCGATAAAAGTCCTAATGTTTATCTTAGGAACTGGGACTTGCCTCTCCAATGCTACATCTTGCTTGTGTGGAGACCCTTCCTCTTGGCCAGGATATCAGCCATGGTTATTTTTCAAGGTTTGAGCCCTTACCTGGAGTGGTAAGAGAATATTTAGCATGCTGTAAGTTTGCAGACTCTGGTGATTACCTAACACATGTAGAATATTTAGCATGCTCTCTAATATGTTATAGGGTTTTCTTGCTTTTCAGTTGTAATAGTGCATCCTGCCACTGGATCCATAAACCCCTGCATTAGTGGCATATTTGACTTAAAATAGATGGTTTGCTTGTGCCTTACAGTTAAACCTGTGAGTTTAAATAAATCATTTGCGTAAAGCTTGCAGTCCAGTCTCTTTGTGACAACAGGTCAAAAGGCTGAACTTCAGCACAATTTAAGAAGCCAAAACCACTTATGAAATTTAAAGTGGACTGCAACTACACCCAGTTGTTGGTTTTGTTTTGTTTTGTTTTGTTTTGTTTTTTTTTTCATTTGTAAAATAATTAAATTTGCTCTACAGTATCCTTTTCCTCATTCATCATTAGGTCATTTTACTCTTTCATCATTAGGTCAATACAGTGGATAACATGCAACATTAGCTAGGTAAACTGAAAGATGAAATGTAATGGGTGTGTGCATGGAAAGATTAATTGGAGTGGAGTTTTATTGCAGGAAGGTGAATGTGATAGGCATACTAGTTCAAACTACCAGCTGCTAACTTTAAGAAGGGACAATAAAGAGTCAGGTTATTAGCAGATATTTTTATATGTTACTGTGGCTCTTATTATGTTTTATATGTTAAGTGGCTCTTAACCCGTTACAAGAGAAATATGTGCCAGAACCACAAGACATCAGTATCCCACATCCCTACCTCCATATGAATACAGACTCATAACCAGCGTCTAACTAGAAATAGGTTTTTCTTTGCATACTATAAATAACTATAAATAACCATGTTTTGCTTGTTCCATAATATCTTGCTAACTCCCAAGGTCTCCCTATAGGCCAAATCTGAAGTCACGATATAGCCAAGTGACTGTCTGATTTATCTAATGATAACATCCTCTTGGTTATGATGTGCCAAAGAGAGGAGTTTTTCAGTTACCTTCTCTTTCAACTCTCAGTTTATATGAAAGAACATCTCCAGCATAAACCCCTTATGCTAAACCCCTTATGCTGGAGATGTTGGCAAATTAACAAGCTGAGTCCTGACTTTCTATATAAGAATAAAACTAAAATTCTAAGCATATTCTAACCACCATAATCGAGCTTTATAAGGAATTAAATTCAGAATCTTCAATCTGGACCAAAGGTTTGGAAAGCAGACTTTCAGAACACCTTATTAGTAATCTGTTAGTCAGTCTTCTCTTCAATTACTGAACTGGAAGTAGTAAATATCAATCTGCAGTCCTCAGAGCGTGTGAGAGATGTCCTCAAGAAGAAAGAAGGTATCTCAGAAATCAAGCTGATATTAATTTCCATATATTTTCTATCACAAATAAGATAGATGTCAAAATAGATTTTCACCAGCATCCACTGCATTTTATTAAAACACAGTCTCTGTCTTCAACACTTTTACCACTGCAAACACATGAAGGCTCCTGTATCACCTGCATACAATGATAGAAAAGAGTGCTTAAAGACCTCTAGTTGTCACAGGCTCAGATCTTGAGTTATATAAATACCAAAATCTTCACAGAACAAATCTGAACTGTTACTTTCTTCTCTAGCTATTCTTCCAACTGACAATGCCAAGGAAAAGTGATTTCAGTGTGTTCTCACTTTTCATTCCCCATCTGAACTTTTATCACGTGGGTGCTGGTTTCAGTTCAACTGCCAGGTCTAGAGTCTTGCTTTTATAAAGCCTTTTCACTGTCCTCATTCCACAGTAATGGGGTGTTAATTTTTCAATATACAGCTTCTCCAATGCCATACTCATTGGGTGTAGATTGCTTCAGGGACTCTTTGGATGTATATTCCTTTATCGAGTTAATGTCACCATTACTTCTGATTGCCTCTTTAAGTGCCTTCTTGTGTTCTGCTCAGGGTACTACAGATTCTTATTGTTGTCTTCTTTTGGGCAATTTTACTTTAATGCTTTGTTTGTTTGCAGTCTGCCTGATTTGTACAGGAGTTTTTGCCTCAATTTTCCTTCAAAGTGGATTCCAGTTGTGTTATTAGGTGGAGTACAAAGTGGTTTTCCATCACTGCAGACAGTTTTATACTTGCTTAATGAGGTTAGAGTTTCTGTTTCTGGGGATGTGACTTGCCTTATTTAGTGAGGTTTTAGTCATGCACACCATTCAATGACTTTGTTGGCTGAATCTCTTCAAGTGCCTTCTGTGTATTTGGTGATTCTTGTAATATTATTCAGAGTTATGACCAGTTATAACTGTGTGATTTCATGGCTGAGGTCTGTAGAAAATTCTGCTCATCAATAACCTCTCAACAGCTGATGAACTTATTTGTATATAGTATTATGCTACAAAATTCACCAAATCGCCCATAACAAGTTTTGCTTTGATGTAATTTACCTGTGCATGCATGAGTAAGTGTCATTTAATGGGAATTGTATGTCAAACTAGAAAGGCTGCATTTCTCTTGTTGCACTCCATTCACTTTACACCTTCATAACAAACTGGGATCCATTATATAAAACTCCATGCTTTAGACCTCTGAGTTTGTTTATCCTTGAAGAACAGAGTGAGCTGAGACTTTACAATTGCATCCTTCATGAAGGAAAATAAAACAATTTCAACACCCAACTACTAATTTTTTCTCCTGCATACATTATTAGATGCACAAAATTAAATTTAGCAGGATAGTAAAAAACCAAAAAACTACATATATCAGTAGCCCCACTGCAGACATGTAAACTATTTGGATTTTGGCAAACGAAGTTTTCACAGAATCCAACGTATGATGGAGGAAAATGTCCTACTTTCACTGTATGTTTCCTATGGTTTCTTGAAGAATAAGGTTTGATTCATATCCCCAGGGTGGATGCTTCTAACACGGTCACCACCCTTTTTCGGCCACAAAGCTCTAACCAGCTTAGGCTGCTCTGTGACAATGTGATTTTGGTGCTCTAAAGAAAGCTGTTTATTTTTTAACTTTTTTTTTTTTTTTTTTTTTTTTTTTTAATCTCAGCCCAGCTATTGCATATTAGTCTTCCAAAAGTAAAAATGCAGTGAGGATAAAGCTCAATAGTTTTGCTTTTGAGGTTAAGTTCAAGTACTACACCAGGTGATGTATCATACCACCTTAGGTAAAAAGCACAGCACTTACTGCTTTTTTCTTCTTTAAAGCCATGAAGCCATGAGACCTGATAGTGGTGAAGATAAATTATTTCAGTCCTGAAATGCTTCAGTCAGAAAAGCTTCCTATAGCCACATTTTAAAGATTATTTTCCAGAAAAAAAAAAAAAAAAGGGCAATTTGTCTTGGTTTATGTTTCTTCATGGCTCATAAACAAATCTGAAGAGTTTTGTTTATTTTTAAGGAATGATCAGTGGAGTCCCCCAGTATTACAGGCTGACTTAAATAGAAAAATATACTAAAATGAAAGTGTAATTTTTATTTTCATTCAACATTGCTAGTCTTAGGATGTAATTGAATCATGTTTTAAAGCCTTTCTCAGTGACTGTCAAACCAAGAAACTCCCTGAGGAAAAAAAGGCTGTTATGGAGTAAACATGACATTACTGCTGTGGGGCTTCAGAGTAGATCATTCAACAGACTCCTCCATGAATGGAATTATTGCTTTATGGGAAATAGTGCTTAAAGGTGCCTTTGGAACCTCCACCTGAAACATGAAACAGGTTTTACCTGCTTAGATTCAGGAGTTTTAATATTCAATGTCCAAGTTAGGACATGACATCTTTAGTGTTCCACTGGCCATTTACTCAGAGAAGAGTAAAAACCATTTCCAGGAGACAGCTCATCTCATTGCAAACCCAAAGTTTAGAATAGGTCAGATGAATCACCTGCTGTTAGGGGAAATTAGATTTATCTCAATACCTAAGAATAAAGTAATAATCTAACCATTTTAATTATTTTTATGTGATTAGTCCTGAGATCCTGAAGAATTTGGTTATTATCTTGGTAACAAATCTGTGAACCACACCTTCAAGAGAGTAATTATGAGATGTACTAATTCATGTATCTGGCAATAAAATATTTCATGTTTAAATGACCCTTTGTAATTACCCAAACAAGAGAATACAATTGTTGTGAAGACAGATTAGACTCACTTTGTATAAGTGTAATTTCTGTTCTTGGGCATTCAGACAGACTTGTAGGTATAAAATTCTGTGATGATTCAATGCTTTGGAATCAAGTACTGTAACTAGAAATGAATATTTCTGTGCATCAGAAGTCACTAATTGTTCAATTACTTTGCAGACTTTGCATGTATATATTAGGGCAGACTGCTTTTTGAATTTTCAGCCTTTAGTTTTGCAAAATTTTGACATTTCAACAACTGTCAAAAGGCACTTGTATACTTCTAGAGGCCAAAGTATACCTAGAATTTAATGCTTTACACAGGTTTGTCTGACATGATTTTTGAGATTTACGCTGCCAAACCCCCACAGATTAATTCCCTGTAAAATTTGATTGAATGATGGATCATAACAAAAGTAATATTCTGCTTGACTCATCATTGTAACTCACCAACAACTATATTTTGACATTTCTTTAACATCTCAATAATGAGATATTTGCCTCCATACAAATCCTTGATTTAGTTCTTTCTGTTTTAAGAAGTGGTACTAAGAATGCAATGATATGTTGGCATAAACTTCCAATAAACAAAGATGTGATCCTCTAGAAACTTAAATTCTTTTGAAAAAACATCTGTTGACATCTCACAGCATCATATATGATAGAAATTGAAATTTTGAGAGCAGTGTTAGAGAAATATGAAAACATTACAAATAAAAGTATTTACCACAGGTAAATACAGCTCATAAAGATCAAGTGGGCAGAACATTAAGTTGGTTTTAGTTTTCATTATTATTCATGTGGATGACTTAGAAATGTCTGGTGTTTTCCAGCTTTCTCTGAGTGCAACAGGGTGAAAGAAACAATCCTATTGTGAGAATTCAAATCTGCCTAAATGAATGAATGCCCTTTTTACATCATCATGAATAACAGCAAAATGTGCAAATGCAAATGGTCTCATACCTTTAGGTGAAGTCTGGACAAAATGAAAGTACTTTCTTCAAGATATGTTTGCTCCCAGGTTCTTTGCATTCACATTAGGATGCAAAATGTATGTTGGAGCTATGAAGTCAACCAAGGGGGAAGTGCTAGGCTCATTATTCCTACTGATGCTGTTCTCTTGTAGCAGCAGTGGTCATTATTCACAGCCTCTGACCTTTTCCTCAGGATTTGTATCAGGAAAAAAGTGAGCTTTCCAGTGCTCCACAGAAACCTGGGTAGCATCATAAACATTTTGTTACCCTTGTCTGCACATTGTTCTGGGCAACTACTTATTTTGCTTATGTCTACTGTTGACCCTGGCTGATAAGTAATTACAAAATCGATATTGTTGTAGGGAGGGAGGAAAAAAAGTCTTTGCAAAAGCAAGGGAGGTGGAGAAGAGAAAAGGCTACAGTAGTTGATACATGTATGAATACATGTATACATAGTTATTTAGACCTTTTTTGAAGGTAAAAGAGAGGAAGTAGAAAGTATGGACTTAAGAGCAGATGGTAATAGGGGTGATAAAAGATTCTGCAAGGACTGAGAAACAGTCCCTTTGGCAAGGAATTGGGCAGTGCTGCATGAAGAGAAATCACTGTTGTAGTGGAAGAATTCTGCAGAAGAAAATAGCTCAGGGCAGTTTTCACTGAATTATAGGGAAGAATGTGGTGATGAATATTGACAGAGAAATCATCCACAGTTCTCACTTGACTCAAAGTTTTTCCTGTATAAACTGTTCTAAGTTTATGTCATAACTATGACTTTCAAAAACAAATAAGTTTGTCTTATTATACATCATATGTATTTGCAATTTATCACTTTCATCCCAATGAAAATTCTCAGAACATTTTTTAGGTATCTTTTAACAAAATTTTTCAAATATTCCTCCTTTATCTTAGGAAAGCTTTGCATTTGCATTTCTAGATAAAGAGATTTTGACAATTTTCTGTATACTCTATCCTTGTGACTTTTAGTGATTATAAATGTTTTACCTAGACAGCTTTCATCTGTTTTTACTATTTATTTATTTTTAATATTTTATTTAATTATTTAAAATTTTGTTTTAATATTTAATATTTTCATTCTAATGACACCTTATTCTTGAGCTGAATTTGTGTAGTTATACTTTCTGAATATTAGGCCTTTATTACATAGTCCACTCCAGACATTAAGTACTTATCTTACTATTTGAAAGAATCCATGCTGATCTACAGAACAAAACCTTCAAGTAGTTGGTGAAATTGATCCAGAATTTGTGTTCAGCCTTCCCAAATGTTAAATTCTCTGTTCAATCATATGTTATATGATGGCTATCATGAATATAGTTATTCACAGATTATTGAGTCAAAAGAAGTCATTAGGCAAGATTTGCCAGATAAGATTTATAGGGGATATTTTCTATCAGAAGTCTATTTACTGTCCTTAAGATGGGATAGAAATGTATTTCCAGCATTCACTAGGTTAGTGTCTGTTTCATTGTCAACGTGCCAAAATGTCATGAAAAGCTCATGGGAAGCAATGGGCTTTCGTCTTGAATGGTTGAAGTGAGAGCAATGTTACATGTATATTGATTTCTTCAGGTATGACAATGTTGCCTGTGTCTTGAAGTGATTTGTTTGGATGCTTATTTTTGTAAGTAAAACAGATCCTGAAGGAAATTATATGTCTATAGTTGGTACTTGACGTTTGTGTTCTTGTCCTTTTTCCCCTTCAGGGTTGTTCAGCCTGGAGGAGAGAAGGCTCTGGGGTGACCTTATTGTGGCCTTTAAATAAAGGGGGCCTATAAGAAAAATGGGGACAGTCAGTTGGGCCTGTTGCAAAGGACAAGGGGCGATGATTTTAAACTAATGAGGGTAGATTTAGATGAGGTATAAGAAAGCAATATTTTACCATGACAGTGGTGAAACACTGGCACAAGCTACCCAGAGATGTGGTATATGCCCCACTCCTGGCAATATTTAAAGTCAGGTGGGACAGGGCTCTGAGAACCCTGCTATAGTTAAAGGCTTCCTTGCTCACTGCAGGGGGGTTGGACCAGATGACCTTTAAACATCCCTTACAACCTAAACCATGTGATTCTGTAATAATTGTCCATCAGTTCATAATGCCCACTCTTAATATAGGTGGATTTAGACTCTGGAAAATATCACCCATGTTCCTCTTTCATCAATAAAATCGTATCAGTAATGATGACTGCAGCCTAGTATATAACATGGTATTTCAGTGGCGTATGTTGGTAAAACAGCTTGATGTAATATAGAGAGAGTGTTTCAGGAAACTACAGGTGTTGTCTGTGGGACTTTGTGGACAGCTGGAAAGATTTTTCTCCTGTTTGACAATGACATACATAAAATATGTGACAGCACAGCTTGAAAAAAGCTAGGTCATGCCCTTGCTCTGTATTTATCTCCACACAGTTCTTGAAGCCATTAATAAAGACAGAATTCCTGCTGAGGAGGCAGCTGTAGGAAGATCCCAACACAGTGAACTGAGCTGGACATTTAACAGTGGGGCTTAAAAGTTCTGGACATGCTCTGGCCATAACATTGGACACAGAAAGTGCAAAAACAGCTCTTCATAGTGGAATGGAAAAACCCTTCAAGCATCTGAGGAATTGAAAAAGCTCCTGCCATGGTGGCTGTATGTTTCCAAAGCACATTCATCACCCTCACATATGAGGATAAGCTGCTTTTAGCTCTTCTTCCCTGCCCATGACTAGTGGCATTGGACGTTTTTTCATCACTCAAAAATTGATGTGCTCTTTAAAATAGGACACACTGTACACCTCTGAGTGATAATGCATATGTGATGGATAACCCTGTGAGCTGATAGAATAGCTTAGCTGAGGAGTCAGTAGTGTCAAACTTCACATTAACCTCACTCTGGCTCAGGAATATCAAACACCTATCAAACCATCAGAAGCAAGAGGTTGCCTGCTATCAGTAAAGTTGTAGAGCATGTTGAGATCAAATCAGTGATTTGAACCCTATTATGCCTTAACCTGTCTTTGCCACATAGTTTGTAAAATGTGCTGCTTCTTAACATAAGTTCCTGTCACATTACCTAGCCTGAGTTTTCAGACAAAGAATAATAGTGAAAGTATCAATATGGATGACAAGGAGCCATTTAATGATGAATATCCCATATCAGGCATGGCATATAGTTCATTTTACCATAATATTTCTAGAAGTATTTAAACTGACATATCCATAGCTCATATTAGAGAGGTGCTAATTTAGAACAAAGTTATCTCCATCTGAAACATAGTTTTAAATAATAATTAAAATGTCTTAGGAAAGTTGTACAATCTAAACTCAAAAATGTAAGCTTTGTTTTAGAAAATTAGGTATGGTAGTGATCCAGAGACTATAAAAATAAACATCTTGTATTTTTCACATGTTTGTAAAAGTTATTAAAAAAATAGTTTGAATTTATTGCACATTTATTCTATGTATTTCCCAATGTCATACTTGATGTAAGAAAATACAGCAAGTGTACAGAGAATAATCCTCAAGATGTGAGAGACTTGTTCAAACAAGTCAATAAAACATTTAGAAGCAGTCTTAAAATATACTGTCATACTACCAGTAATTTGATGATTGGGTCAAATGTGCATTGGTCACTGAGTATAAAGGGACATGAAAAGTTAAATAGTTAAAAGTTAAATATAACTGAGGACTGATAATTTCTTTTTAATTGTTAATGATTTTTTTCAGTAAACAGTTTCTATATTATAGTTGACATATATGCAGAGATTTTAAACAGAAGTAACAGTTTTTACAGTCTGTTATTACAGAATACTCAGAATACTTATAAAGACAATTCTAAAATGTCACAGAAAAAAGAAAGAAACACAAATGGTTAATTTAAAAAGATTTAAAGGTTAAACTTTTAGAGTCAAATTGTGTTTTTAGACGCTTCAAACATCATTACAAATGTTCACTGGAATTCCTATGTTATGACATTTCTGATTCTTTATGTGTATATAATTACCTTATCAACAGAAGAAGCAATGTGTCCACTCAATCTTCCCATATGTACCAGGATGCAATGTCCCCATATTCTAAAATATTGTTTTGCGTGCTATATTCTTGTATTTAATTTTTAAATTTTTAGTTTTTAATTGTGGTATGGAACTTGACTTATCCTTACTAGTATTTTATTAATGAGCAGTAAAAACTAATTACTAACCTCTTTCGATATAAATTAAAAAATAATATTTCTGCTCCACCTTTAAAAATTATTAGTAGGCCAACTTGACAGGATTCTTTCAATTAGACTAGTGAGGAACTTAGTTCATGGATTGATTTTTTTAAATTATTATTATCAAAAATATCAAAATAAATAAGCCTGACTTTCTATAAAGAAAGGTATTTTGAAGAAAGACTCACGATCCAGTTACATAACCTAAAAGAAGGTAGCTAGTCAGCATGAGAAGACTGAGTTTTCTCACAGAATAAAATGTGACTATATTAACCTAACTGGATCTGAATTAAATTCTGTTTAATTTCAGATAGAAAAATATCACATTATATATGTGGAAAAATAATCTCCACTTGCATGCACTAGGAAGAAGATATGATTTTTTTCAGTGTATTTTTTTAAAGCTAAAGTAGAACTGAGGACTCTTGATATAGGATGAAGGATAAAAAGGGGAATGAACCCAACAGTGGAAAAAATGAAGAAACTATAAGCAAAATAATTAATCCCAGAACGAATACACAAACAAGCACCCCCAAACCCAGAAAATTTAAATTAAGAAAGGTAATATCTAAATTGGAAAAGAAAAATGCATCCTAGGAAAAAGTGAAAATAGAAAAAAAAATCTATTTAAGAAATGGAAGAATTTGTGAAGTATTTTTGCTGAATTTCAACATTTGCACTATAAATATTTCATTAAATCAAATATCAAGAAAAAAAAAAGGTCTGAAAAGTAGGTCTGATATTAAAATCCATTACTATCCTCTGATTAGAAGAAGTTTTGACTTCCAATCATCGTAATGTTCTCACAAATATGCATATTTTGGGTATAATGCTGGGTGTACTTCATATGTTTCAAGGAACTATAAACTTTTATCTTTATCCTTTTTTAGGCCAAAGAAAACTTCAGTTTCAACAGTATTAATTTTCAACAAACAAGGTAAAAAAAACTTAACAAAAATGTCTATTTTTTTAATTAGAAAATGTTCTGTTACAGAACACATTAAAAAAAAACAATTGAAACTTTGTGTCTAAAAATTGAAATAAGTATTATACACAATTAGTAGAAAGAAATCACACATAAGGAAAACTGCATTATTTTTAAAGCAATTATTACAGACATTTTCTAGGGCTTGGCACTAGGCACAGTGCAATCCTGTCAAATGACTTGATCTGAAATAGCAACCTGCCCTTGAAAAATCAAAGCATATTTAAAACTCTTATTGGGCATAAAGATAAAATGAAGGTGAAATTACACTGCTAAATATCTAACTAGCTGGTATGGAATTCTATAGCTACTTTTAGAACAGCACAGTGTCTGTGACCTGCAAATTCACAGCCTCACTAAGTAAAAAATGTTACACAGATGCTTAGTGAAAAGGTTTTAGATTCAAAAAGTATGTTATAACATTTTTTACTTGATTCCCTAACCTCATTTGCTGTTGAAACTGTAGTGGAAAGAAAAGCTGCAATACCAAAAGATAAACACTTAATAAGTGATAGTGGTGCTGACCTTGTGGTTGTGATTCCCCATGTTCAAATGGTCTCATGTTTTGCTTAAATCAAAAGCTATTCCTCTGAGACTGAATTTCCTAACAGATAGCCTTACATCTGAAAAATCGTGAAAACCTATCAATTTTCAGAGCTTTTTTGAAAGGTGGGTTTTGAGGACCGCAAAGGAGCTGCAATCTGCTTAGGAACAAGCTGATCTGGCGAGCTGTGCATTTCAGCACCTCAACCCACCTGCAGAAAGAAGACATGAATGCTTTGGCACAGAAAATCTGTTCCAAACCACACTGACGAGTAAGCTACCTAGGAAATGATCACCCCCCAACTTTATTCTTCATCAATATCTTTTTCCAGAGGAAAATAAGACCTGTCGATCAGAGCAAGAAGCACTTTGCACTTGATCTGTCAGCAGCAGTACAGCAAGTCTAGAGCTGAAAGGGAGTCAATTCCGGAAGATTTCCGAGACAGTTTCTTGAAACCCATAGGTATGTATGTAAAAGAAGATGCAGTTATTCAACATGGCAGGAAAAGAAAATCCCCATGTCATTTTTAAGGAAGTGTTACTGCTTCATAACCAGTGCAGTGAGAGACATCTACCATTATTTAATTTTGTGTGTTTTGCTGTAGACATGTAAATCCCTAATTGTGGGGGCATAGAGCTAACATACATTTATAGGCATAAATGTAATGAATTATTATTATACTTCAGTAAAACACAGAAAACAGTTTCTGTGTACATATTTTTCGGCATATAACAACTTTGTCCAACTTTGCCAGCTTCACTGTGATTTAAAACAAATATGAGCAGGCCTTTCTTTCAGTCATCCAGCCTGCAAATTGAAAGCTTTGATTTTGTGTTTATTTTTGATAGATATGTTAGAAGGGTGAACGCATCTTGATTTTCTATAAAAGTAGAAGCTATTAAATAGATGGCCAAAGAGAAGAAAATAGAAAGTGTGATAATAATAAAAAAATCTTTTCAAATAACAAATCAAAATGTGTTACAGGTTTGTCTTTTTGCTTATTTTTCTTTTGTGCAATATGAAAAACTCAAATGCTCACCCAAAGTTCCCTTACCTCTTGAAGAACTTATGGCCAAATTAGTTTTAGTTTGCCCCATTTGATATCTCTCTCTTCCATTAAGAACACATGGAAACACTTTTCTTCTGCTGAACATGTGGAAATGAGAAGATCTGTTTTCATTACCTCTTGGTATATACCCAAAATGACTTGTATATATGAGTACCTGTTTAGTTGAAACAAACAAAGATGTTGCCAAAGAGCTACTAAAAATGTTGAAATAAATGTTCAAGTTAACAGCAGGAAAAATTAACGTAACAGATCAGAGGAATAATACAGTTGAAGTCTACTGAGATGTATAAGATTTCGAGTAACATAAAATTCTGACTGCTAATAAAGAATTCCCACAGATAACTGAGAACCAAATTAAGGAATCAGAAAAGAACACAAGAAAAAAAGGGGACATTTTAAGGATTAATTTGTCACACAAAATGTTCTATAAACTCAAACTCATGTTACAAACTCTCTCTATATAATGTACACAAATATCATACTATGTTGTGTTCTTCTAGTGATTATATTCCACACTGGAGTCAATGTGGTTATGGCAGGGACAAATCAGGTCTTGAGAGTATATCAGATTTGTCAGTGCTAGGGTAAATTCCTGGTTTGGAGTATTTATACTAAGCTAAAATGTATTCTATCACTCAAAAAACAGTCTTGAGACCATACCTAATTTATCAGTCCTAGGGCAAGTTCTAGGATTACAGCACTTCTATTAAACCTAAACTGTACCTCATCACTCAGACTAGACATATTCCCAAGGCAGAATTCATCCCTCATAGAGCTTCATCAGCTTCAGTTAGTTTAGTGACTGTGAATGAGTTTGGCCCAATGCTCTTACTAATGCAAATTTTATTAATCAATTTTCTTTTATGAGGTATAGCTGAGAAAGTGACCTGTTATTCTCTCAGACTGATGTTGAATGATGTCACTTAGGCAGAATCAACTATTGTGTTCATCCAAAATCATAATAATTTCTTTTATTAAAATAGCTCAAATTAATGGCTTTAATCCAATAGCTCAAATTTAAATAGTCTTTCATAATATTTTCTAGTACCTCATGATAAACTCCATTTTAAGACATTAAAAATTAAATGTGATTATTATTTTTAAATTCCAGATGAATGTAAATATTTCTTTTACTGGTCTCCTTGTCAAAAATAACAGCAGCAATGAAAAGGTAACAAGAATTCAGGCTGTGTTCACTTGGGCTCAACTATTTTCTTAGCTACGAGCCAGGCAAGGAAACTAATGAATTATTTACCCCTTAAATAACAGGATTTTCTCAGCTTAAGCACTATAGCAGTTTTCTAAATATAGAAACACTTAGAAGTCACCTTCTTGATATGCTTTATATAGCAGAACCAACCTTAGCATGGCAGCACCTTTTGTTTTGTTGTTTGGTTTTTGGCTTTCCTTTTCAAAACTTTGTGTGACCATGTAAGCAGCGTCCCAGACAGATGTAGTGTACAAGGGACTACCTTACTTGGGCCATGGGACATTTTCCTCATGGAAGTTCTAATCTAGGAATAAATGCTTCCCATAACAGCATTCAACAGCCTCTACTCATCTAAGAGCATCTCAGATCAGCCTCTTCCCTTTCCTTTCTCCTCTTTCTCTAAATCTAACCTCCAGACCCCCCTTACCCTGAAAACAGCTTTTATGTTCTCATTCAGCCCAGCCCTGACTCCCACCTTTTCTTCTGCCCTTCCCTACTGTTGCCTGCTCAGGAGTCCTGTACCATGCAGTTCCCACTTGTCTAATACCAGCTGTGGGAATGTCTATTTGGCAACTACAGATAAAAGTGCGGAAGGAAAAATAGAGGCTGTTGCTTGCCTGGGAGATAAGGTAAAAGACATAAAAAGTGCAGGACAATCCAGATCCATTCCAGGAAGCTGGAAGAGGTAGCATACATCTGGACCTAAACCCTTAGTGCTGCTGAAGTTGAATCACTCCAATCCAGTGTGAATATAGGCAATATTTTACCTGACTTCCCACAGAAACAATAAATATGATTATTCTGGATTACCCTGCTCATATTTTTTGAATCTAGTTTCCAATTTTATTCAAACTTGGCAAGGTCTAAAAGGTCTGAAATGTTATTTATTTCTTGTGAGAATTGTCACAGAGAATGGCCAGATACATAAACTCATCTCACTTCGCAGAGTGACTATACTTTGCACATTAGCACACTATTAGATACCAATAGACTCATAGGAGAAAGGTTACAAGTCCTGTCATTATAAAAAACTTCAGTCTTATGGTTTCTTGAAGGTCTGCCCTTATTAATTCTAGTTCTCGTGGAAAAAAAAAAAAAAAAAAAAAAGCCTTGGATACCTTGGATATGAAGCCAGTGATTTTGCAAGCAACAAATGTCTATAATACAGAAAAGTTATACCGACACATTATACAGAAAAGATATACCAACAAAGGCAAGCAAATGCTTCTTTAAGAGCAGGAATTTGGAAGATCCATAGTGGCTACACTCAGAGGTGTCAGATTGGTTCTCCTTCCTCAAAGTGGACAAGAAAGATTGTAAATTAAATGGAGGCAAGACCATTTACCAAGACTGCACTACAAATCTAAAATGGGTATGAATATATTCTGTAACACCTGAAAGTATTGTTAGGGAGCAAATGAGTCCACAGTATAAACACCACCACATACATCACAGGTAACATGACAACAAAACTTTTATGGGTAGTTTTTTCATTTGATCCTTTCTGTAGTAAAAGTTGAGGTTAATGTCCTTGGTTCTGGAAATCTTGCTGTTTTCTCATTTCTGTGTCCAAACAAAATCTCCTGTATTTGCCCTCATTGGCTGAACTCAATAGGAAAACAAGGGTCTACAATAATAATTTCTTTTAGTTTATTTTAATCACTACTTGCTAGACACAACCTTATTAAAACAGGATGAATTTTTTAATTTGTTCTATCCACTCACTCCCAAGGTGAATGGAAAGGTAACAAACACGAAAGAAGCTAGAATGCACCATGACAACAGAGAAGGTCAAGAACAGTGTATTTCTGGGAGAGTTTGCTGGGTCTGCAAAAACTATACAACAGGAGGCAAGTCTTACATATTCAGGACTTAGGGTCATATTTTAAGTATATTTTCTTCTTCTAAACTATGACTGTGTTTAATTTCATACCATAAGTACATGGAATGTGTCATAGTAGATAAGCATATTTCAAGAATACAAGTTTGAAGGTAATTAAAGGTATATCTTGAAGTCACAAAAATTACAAACTGAGTTCCTATGAATTACTCCAAACGTAGGATTGGAGATGTACAACAAACAAGTTTTATTTGCAGTGTATAAGTAAATAGTTATAATTAAAGTTCAAGATGCTGTAATTGATTTGGTGTATGAAAGCAGGGAGCAAAATAACATAAGAATCAAAATATGGGTGTGAAGGTTTAATGAGAGGCTTCTCAGTCATATAAGAAACTATTATGCAAAGGAAGGAATAAGTCAGCAAAGAATCAGACTCATTTAAATATTGCTTATAAGATATCAGTTTGGAACAAAAGGAAAACCAAATAGAAACACTTAAAACAAAAAAAATTCGGAATACTAATTGGGGAGAGTGAAAGAGGTGCATGGGCAGAGATAATTTTTTTTTTTTTTTTTCAGATTCTTCTGGCTTTTTGGTTTACAAATCTTTGAGCTTGCAAGTCCAAAGTTGAAATGAATTAACAAACTATAAACTGCATGCAACCTGGAAAAATTTCTCTAAGTTTAAGTTAGTTGTATGACTCAATCCAGCAGTGTAAGTGGGTTCTTTGGATAACCGAGTGACACTGTGATTAATAAAACTTATTTCTTATATCCTAGACCGTGATAACTGTACTAGTTCTGTCTGGGGTGGAGTTAACTTTCTTTAGAAAAGTCCATATGGTGCTGTGCTTTGTATTGTTGGCTAGAGCAGTGTTTTTGACACGAGTATTTTGGCTGCTGCTGAGCAGTGCTTGCAGAGCATTGGAGCTGTCACTCCAACCCACCCCCTTACTGAAAGACCTGTAGGCTGGAGGAGGTGGGTAAGAGGTTGGGATGGGACACAGCCAGGACATCTTATCCCAACAGACCAAAGGGATATTCCAGGCCATATGACATCATGCTCAGCGATAGAAGCTGTAGAAAATGAGGAGGATGAGGGGATATTTGTAGTTAGGACATTTGTCTTCCCACAGAACTGCTACAATAAGGCCTTGCTTTCCAAGAAGTTGCTGGACACCTTCCTGCTGTTTGGAAGGAGACTTTGCTTTCCTTCTGTGTGCAGCTTTTGCTTTTCTTATTAAACTGTATCTCAACCCACAAGTTTTTCTGTCATATTTTCTCTCACTGTTCTTTTGAGAAGGGGGAGAGAGAGAGAAATTGCATGGGGGTCTGGCAGACAGCTAAGGTCAATCCACCACCACACTTGTGCTTTGATTCATGGAGAGACTAAAAAAGGTGTACGTAACAAGAAAATAAATACAGATCAGCAACTATTTTAATTAATAAGTAAGAAAAATACTAAAATTACTATTTCCAAATGCCTGAGAAAGTCTGCGACATAAATTAAACCATAAAGTATGAAAGTATATACACAACTAATTAGGGCAGATGAAGAAATACTTGCAAAATCTGAACAGACAAGAATAGATTAAAGAAAACAGATGGAATTAAAGTAATTAATGAATCAACAATAATTATTCTTGATTACTGTAAACTGAAGGGATATCAAAAAGGAAGACAAATATAATAAGTCAGTAAAAGAAAATGACCGTTTCTGCTAAATATTATTACATAAAAGAAGAATTGTTCAGGGTCTGCAAGAAGTGTAATGACTATATTTTTAAGTGCTAGTGTGGTAAAAATGTAAGCAATATAGTAACATATAATCGCACTCCAATTTGAGAATCCCTTCCCTTCAGGAGTTTCAAAGTTATTTATTATAAATAACAGTGTTCCACTATAGTAAAAATGAAACTACTGGTTATAGTGGGAGGTTATAATTTTCACCACCTTGCATTAAAGACTACATTTCTGCTTGTGATGTAATTTCTAGGGAGTTATTTACTCAAGATGCAGTCATTAAAATAGTATATATCAACAGTAAAGTAATTGATTTGGGGTTTGCCACAACCCGATTGCTGAGCTACCCTGGGTAGCACAGAGGGTTGAGCAAGATTCAAAAATTCCCTTGGAGCAAATTAAGGTGAAACATCACCAAATGTCTGATTAATTCATTACTTTTATTGCAAGCAAGAAGCGTTATATGTATTTCAGAAAGCTTTTGGTCTCTAGTGCCTTAAAGAAAGAAAGAAAAGGAGAGAGGAGAGTGAGATATCATCATCTCTGGTTCAAGTGACATCTTGCAGGACTGGTCCAAGTCTCAAGTGGTGGGTGCAAATCAAGGGACGTCCAAATCTTGCCCTCCTTTTTTTTTTTTTTTTTTTTTGTGGTGGATACACACTGATCAATATTCCACTATCCTTTTTCTACACCTGGGACATGGATGGGGAAGCTACAGCCATGTAATGGAGAAATTAACTCAAAAGAAAGACATTGTCCCACCTTTGCAGAATTTATCTCTTTCTAGTGTTAATTTCCTAATCAGCAAGGAGCAGTTCAAGGTGGAGCAGGGTCGTTATCACACTTCACAACTTCCCCGCCCAGGCAGGCCTTTCTCGGTGTCCACCCAGGTGTCAGTGTTGTCTCAACACCACTCAAGGTCTGAGACATTAGTTCTTCAAGGAGGTGTCAGGCTCCTACAGGGTTTCCCCTCAAAAAAACCAATTGTCATATTTTCATCCTTATTTTGAAAAGTACTGGAGAGAATGATACTTATTAATACATACAGTGAAATGAAAACCACTTGTAAAAAGAAAAGGAATCACTTCTGATAAAAACTCATGAGAGTCAATGTTTGTGAATTAAGGTAGAAGCCAGAAGCTAACATTTTATCCTGCTGGAAAACTCCGGGAGCAAAAGGAGTAAGTCATCATTCTTCATTTTAAGTTAAATATATAACCTCAGGGTAACAAGCAGGGATTACTGCTTGCCTGAGGAAAAAAACCCAAACAACCAACGTGCTAAAAGCTATCTCACCAATCACGAGAGAGTATTGAAAATATCACTGCAAGCTGGAGAAGTTGTGGTTCAGGCTGTGGAATTTTAAGGGGAGAGAAAAAGCCAGTTCTTGTCCTGTTTTATAAGTGCATCAGGGAGAAATAGAAATAATGCCACAGAAGTGTAATTTAGTATATACAAGGAATTTCATTTCCACAGAAATATGTGATAAATTGAGTCAGAAAAACTCTTAGTGGAAAATTAAAAGAGAAGAGGGAAACTGTATTGTCAAAGGATTCAGAGTTATTAAGTACAGCTGATTTTTTCTTTATGCTTGCAGTCTCTGCTGAAAACCACTAAAGGAAGGGAAGTTTTTGTTTGGTTGGTTTTTTTTTAAAAGAAGCCTTCAGCCTTATTAAATTAAAATGTTCGCATACAATCTACTTAGTATTTACAAAAAAACCCCCAAAACAAAACAGTGAAACTTTCTCTGTTGCTATTAATATGTAAATAAATCAGCTTAAATTTAGTCTCATTTTATACAGTAATTTGCATGAAATAACTTGAAAGGAAGTTTGCTCAGAAGTCTTCTCAATAAGAGAGCAAATTTTATTAGAGAAATGGAAGTGTTACGAGTGAATAAAAAGATTGTGATTTCTCAGCATTGTCATCTTCATCCACAAAGTGCAGTGTTTATGTCTACACATATGAGGGTCTTAATGTATATAAGTATGTATATACAACTGTATCTGGAAGGTTTTCTATCATATTTCATATTTTTCTGGGTGTATAAATATGAAGGTGGTTTGGGTTTTTTTTGGCTTTTACTTTGGCTTTTCATGGAAGCTCCTCCCTTTCCAGTTTAGACTTATTTAATGAAGTCATTAAGGTGAATTATCAACTCAAAACTACTGCAATGTACCCAAGAACATCTTGAACTACTAAGTCTGGAAGCTCCAATGGCTTTCTTTTTTAGTGCACTGAGTTTAAGCAAACTATTAAACATAAGTGAGTCAGAATCACTGCCATTCTCAATGTCATCAATCAAAGGTATTATGCTAACAGAATCTTCCTTGATTTTGAAAATAACACATAACTGTAGATAAAACAACTTTTAGATACACAACTTTTGTAGTAAAAACACATTGTTCTCACTACACATAAGAATGAAAAAAAACCCTACCAAAAAGCAAACCATATATAAGATATTATATCCTCTATATTATATATTATATCCTATATCCTTTGTAATGCATTTCCATACCTGGAAAGATGCACAGTGGATGAAGACAGTGTGTTTTCAGCAGAGCTCCAATACTGTGGATAAAGACAGGAAATTTTTGGCAGAGCTCCAAGGGTTAATTTGCTACAAGATTTATTAACAGAGACAATAAAACATTTTTTAAAATAAAATACTTTTTTAAATTTTTTTTTTTCTTATTTCCCCTGATGAACTACATTGTTCAAACTGAGGTGTTTCTTCAAGGTCACAGAAGTAAAAGCTTGCTTTTTTGAGCCTTGATATATCTAAAGAGAAAATTCTAACAAATTCCCTAAAGGAAATAATTACTTTGATAAATAACCTTTATTGAATATAGTTGGAGGAGTATTTCTTCAGGGTACGTTGCATTTGAGGTATTTTTCAATGGAATTAATTAAAGCCCTGTTCAAACCACCTTTATTTTCTAACCAAGTCATTTGCTGTCAAGCACAAAATCAAATTGAGTGTAAAACAGAATCAATTTGTCTGACAGTGAAATCATGAAAACTTGCAATTAATTGAGAAACTTTATTTTTATTTATCTTAAGTAAAGGACACCATGGACATGATGTACTAACTTGGGTAGATAGAATGTTCCCAGAAACTTTGGCTCACAGTTGAGCTAAATCAGAATGAATTTTTTTTTTTTTTTTTTTTTTTTTTTTTTACTGTCCTTGGAAATTATTTGGAAATATTTGTGTCCTTGCATTCAGGGACAGAGCTATCACCATTTTTAGGCACTCTGTAGAGTCAGATCTCTGTGCTCATATTAGTTGTAGATTGACTACAAGCACTTGAAGACCACTGCCATGGTAGACAAGACAATTAACATTATTCTATGAAGAATCTGTGTCTGAGTAATGGAGATTTTCCAGCCTGGTCAGCCTGGGACTTCATAACCAATGTAGTTTACTGTATGTGTATGCATATATTTGTCCATATGCACATATATGTATATATAAGGCACAAAATTTTAACTTAAAAGAATATAAATTTAATTTTAATCAATATGTACAGATGTTAATAAAATATTAAGCATTATTTAAGTATAATTATTTTCATCTATTTTAAATTTAAATCTAGGGAAACTGAGGATGAGAAATAGTCATTAATATAACAATAGATTATTTAAATTTAAAGACAGCAATTTCAAAATAAACTATTGCCCTCTTAAAACATGCCGAAAGAATAAAATATTTTGACATTGAATATAGCTTGTGTGTACTCACATTTTATATAAATACAGACAACATATGAACAATTCCTTACAAATTCTTTCCTGAAAAGAGAGTATTAACAAATGTGGACCAAATCTGCATCATACCAATCTTATTGTGACTTTGTGCTGACAGGAAAGCAATATGCCAGTCATAACACTTTAGATTTTTTTTTATTTCTCAACAGAAATTGGGAAGGATTAGTGAAAAGTCTTTTTGTTTTTTGTCTAAAAGACAGAATCAATGCAAGGACTTGGTGTTATATTGTAAGGATAAGTGAATATTAAAAATCATAGTGGTAAGAAAAAGAACTAAAAAAATAATTCTCAAGAAATGAAAAAAGCACTGGGTAAAATCATTCAGTGTAAACTGTTACAACCTAAGATTAAACACTAAAATACACTTTCATAAAGTATGAAGTAAAATTGAAATGAATCTTGACCACTTCTGCTGTGTCATGCAACAAATGCTCTAATCTCATGTCCTAATGTTTTTGTTAGTTATATGTGGAAATATTTTCTCCTCCTAGCATTGAAAGCTTCTGATATCTAATTTTGTAAAGTTTTTCTAGTCTCTGAATTGCAGGATTTTGATCAGGATTAGAAGGAAGCTGGTGAGGAAGGAATATTGGTGTGGCCAGCCATGATAAAAATGTGTTGCTTTTATGGTTACTTTACCTCATTTGCATATCTAAAGTCAAAAATCTGAGACAGGTGTTGGATGAGGAAGGTAATCTCTTAAATCTTTAAATTGTGAAGGCCCCTATTTTTTCCTCTGGAGTATGACATTGACCTTTCTTGTAAGAGAGTTCATATTTCTCCAAGGGTTTTCTAGCAAAGACATTAAAGTTTTTCCCATAATACATACATAATTAATAGGAATTAAAGCTTGGACCTGAAATATAAAATCAAGAAAGAACCCCTTTGTGACAACAATATTTTCTCATTTTATTTTGTCCTGGGGAATTCTGCCAAAATTTTGCTAAAATGCCTTTGAAAAATCCCTGCTCATCAGATGTGCTGAGAATTGACATTTTACATTTCAGCAACTGTAACCTCTTAAAAATTACATATTTCACTCATAGCAGAAAAAAAAAAAAAAAGAAAAAAAGAAAAAAAATTCAGTTCAGGGCTTCTGGGTCTGTTTGAAACATATGGATTATAAACAGGGAGCTTATATTGTGGAGCTAGGGAGCTGCTGAAGGAATGAATCTGTTTCATTACCATAGGATAAGGAGACAGGGCAGGATAGAGAAGACAAATTGAATAAGAAGCCTTAGGAAGAGTATGGCACCCATGGGGGAATATTAGCAAGCTTTACTGGGAAAAAAGGGTAAGAGGAACAGATAAATACAGTGTGGACATTGGGAAAAGAAAAAAGGACTTGAAAGACGCAAGAAAATCATGATTGCCAGACAACACAGTTTAGAAATGGGAATGTCATTCAACATGGAAAAATGGTCGTTTCAAACTATCCTGGGATGAATAGCCTGAAGTTGGAAATTTTCAAGTCAGATTGGATGAGGCTTTGTGCAACCTGGTCTAGTGGAAGGTGCCCCAGCCCATAGCAGGGGGGTTGAACTAGAGGATCATAAGGGGTCCCTTCCAACCCAAACCATTCTCTGATTCTATGAATTGAGGTATCTATAAACTGTTGAGGTGGAAAGAATGGACAGGGTAAGGAAAATTAAGAGGAAACACCACTAGACATCATCAGCCTGGAAAAGACTGACGGGGAAAAAAAAAGAAACGTGAGTGAAGGGAATTCAGTTTCAGCTTTTTAAAAAGTAAAATCCGTAGTTCCTGAGTTCTTCTGTATAATAGGAAACCCACTAACGTGTGCCTCAGGAATGTGTGTTGGCTGTCATTAGTTCTTATGACATCCTTCACTGGATACTGTATAAAGTTGTGTGATATTATTTAATCCATTAGCTTTAGGGATATAGAAGATATAGCGACTACAGTGATAGTTTTGAGAACTTAAACAATAGAACTTCAGTCTTTTCTTTTTTAACATTTTTTCCCTATCTAGAGGAATTAAAATTTCAACCACAGAAGCATGTACAACTGCATTTACATCTATTAAAAAATATTTGTAAAGAAGAACATTTAAAAAGCTGAAACATTAAACACTTGAAAGTTAGAAAATATCTCACTGTGAGTTGCTTATGCTTCATATGACCTGACTTCCCTTCCACCTTTTTGGTAGTATGGTTTCCAATTAATCACAATGACAGCCCAAGCTCTTGTGCTTTCAAAGAAAGCTTGGGAGATATAAAAAATGAAAGCAACTATAACCTCAGTTCTGTAGCACCCAGACTGTATATCAAAAGCATTAAAGTTAGTGCTATACAGAGCAATACAAACTATCACAGGAGGAAAAAGGGAGAAGACTTGCAGGTGTAGAAAATGCAGTTCTTTTAATTAACCACACACAAAAGTCAGTAATCTCTCTCCTCTGTAATGCTGCTACCAGGTTTGCATACCTGACTACAGAATAAGAACAGCTACCATAGCTTAGAGGCCAAGGAAAGTGGCTATGGTGGTAATGACAGAGATTGCATTCATTCTTCAGCACTAATTAAGGGCTGCATTCAGTAATGGATTTGCTGTATTTCCATCCCCACAGCTTTGGTTTCATTAAGACAACCGGAGTAGAAATCTTTTGTAACCTGATGAGAGAAAAAATGTTTGCTCCCATTTCAAGAAAATGCTTAATCATGCACTAATTTTGAGTATGTGGTAAAGTTCTCTGAATTTAAATGCCTGCTTTGCAGAACTGAGTCTTAATAAGAGGGCAGCTGAGAATGGAGGTACTTTTCCACACATTTCAAGGGCAATCAAACAACAGATGTAGGTAATACATAGGCAGGCTTGACAGTCATTTACAGTAAAAACATTTATCAACACTGTGACAAAAAAATTATAATCTGTCCTTTCCTTATTTGTAGTGGAATTAACCTCTTTTCATTTTAGATGTATAAAACGTGATCTGTATAAAATCTAGAAACTGATCTGAAAAAAAAAAAAAAAAAATTACATCTTTATCTCTCTGGTGACTAAAAAGGAGTCCAGAGGTTTAGCTTTGATAAGACACCTAGACTTCAGATGACTAAAATGAGGTGACATGAACCCCATCTTTGATGTCCAAAAAGAAACAATCACCAAGGGTGGATCTATACTCTACATATAAAATCTCTAAACTGACGTCAGACCTGTCGGCTCTAGACCTGTAAACATTGCATATTGATGCTCATATTGGTATAAATTCAATTTATCTTGAGATTACAATCTGGGTATGCAGGATCACACAACCCTGAACAATTACCTAGTAAACACTATTTGTGTGGCAAGACTTGCTGTCTGACTGATAGTGACATATACATAAAATAACCCTGACTAATGCAAGAGTTACTGACTTGGGCCAACACGTGTAGTGATGTGTAGGTTTGCAATTCCTCTTTGCCACTGTTCAGTGATTCATGACACTGCACACAGGGACACACCAAATGTCTGTCCACCTCCTCCTTCAATTCTGTTGAATCAGAGTAAAATATACACAAGGTATATGACCATTGAAGAAAAAATGTTTTAGTTCCTTGCAGCTTCCCTACATATTATCTTTTTATTTCCTACACTACCTCATTATTACATCAGTTTGGCTACCAGGCACTGCTGAGCTATGTGTGACACAGTTAAGAGAACCTGATAGTTACAACTCTGGCTGAATAAAGCTAATATGAGCAGAAAATAGTACTGAAGAAACTGTGAAAATGGCTCCCTAACAAGATCCCAAAGTGAGCAGAGGGTAGAAAGGGGATATTTACAGGTAAAAATTGGTAGTATAGGAGGACACGGGTGGTGTATATATATATGTATATATATATTGTGTATATATATTTTTTTTTTCTGGTTACGTAGCTATGAAGGGGGAAAAATAAATTATATACATGCCTGCATATAAATAAATCAGTCACTGAAGACAGTGGCACATAGATGGTCTGAAAGATCTAAATGTTCAAATCAGCCTTTTCTGCCTGTTCTGTTTCTTGTTGAAGTAACTTGAATTAATCAGTTATAATTACATTTCAGCATCTTTTATGGGAATAGCACTATGAAACACACAAAGAGGGGAAAATGCAATTCAAGCCAACAGGTATGAATTTAATATAGCTTTTAGATTTATTGCCCTTTGCCATTAAATGACTATTTAAAAAAAAAAGAGGAAAAACCTGCATTCATAGAAAAGCAAACAAAATGAACAAATATGTATCTGTGTGCATATAAATATCTAATCATATTCATAACCCCCAGTATATTAGAGACAAGATTTAATAAACATACTGCATGAAGTGCTTTGTAAATTTGGATTAGTTTTTATAAGTCAGGACTCTGGCATATAGAGATCTGTGAAGGCATAGTAGCTTCTATTTAAAACAGGTAATGATCTCAGTTTAAAATGAGACAGAAGACAACATACACAATAAGGAGGAAAGTAGAATAGGATAGTTGTTGTGGTAATAGCCACAGGGAGACAGAGAGAGTGGTTATTATCTACCTAGAAAACATGTTCACATGAACTCATTCTTTCAAAAAATTTAGTTTAATAGTGCCAGTCACAGGAGATGGAAAATACTAGCTTAGTATGGTAGCTTGTGACTGGCCACCAACTGTATTTAACTCCATTCACCACCACTCTCTGGGCCCAACCAGTTTTTTACCCAGCAAAAAGGACTCCTGTCCAAGCAGACTCCATACAGGAGTATCCAATTTATTCAGATCAAAGCCATGGGAAATTATGTCAAAGGCTTTCAAAAGTCCACATAAACAACATCTGCACCCTTCCTCTCATCCACTAGGTGGGTCATCTTGTCACAGAAGGAGATTAGGTTAGTCAAGCAAGACTTCATAAACCCATGCTGACTGAGTCTCATTACCTGGTTGTCCTGTACATTTTGTGTGATGGCACTGAAGATGATTGGCTTCATAACCATTCCTGGCACTGAGGTCAGAATGATAGGCCTGTAGTAGGCCCTAGACCCTCCTCTGGCCCTTATTGTACATTTGCTAACTTCACATTTACTAACTTCCAGTCAACTGGGACCTGCCTGTTTAGCCAGGGCTGCTGGTATATGGCTTGGGGAGAACTTCTGCTAGCTCCCTCATCCTTGAATGGATCCCATCCATCCCCATAGACTTGTATGTATCTAAGTGGTGTAGCAAGTTGCTGACAATTTTCCCTTGGATTATGAGGGCTTCATTTTGCTCCTCATCCCTGTCCTCAGTACCTCAGCCTTTTTCTTATCCTTGGTTACTATATTTCCCCCCCACATCCAATAAAGGGTGGAGAGTCTTAGTCCTTCTGTTGTTAATGTATTTATAGAGACATTTTAAATTATCTTTTATGGCAGTAGCTAGATAAAGTTCTTGTTGGGCTTTGGCCCTTCCATTTTTTTTCCCTGCACAACCTCATGTCATCTTTGTAGTCTTCTTAAGATGCCTACCCCTTCTTCCAAAGGTCTTAACCTCTTTTTTCCTCCTGAGTTCCAATCAAAGCTCTCATTTAAATATTTAAAGTATGTGTATTATTCTTAACAGGAAACTACACTGCTGTCTCGAAGCAACATATTTGAATGTTTTCCATAATTTTAACACCTTTAGCTTTTTCACCAAAATATTGTATCAAACTGCATAGGAAATGAAAAAAAAAAGCATTAAGAAAATAGATGAAAACAAGAGTTCCCAAAATGAGTGTGTGCATAGATAGGGAAGGAAATACCTTGTTAAAGTAAATACATTGAAATGTTTTTATGTATAATGTATGTACAATGAGGAAGAAAGTTCATAGTACATGACGGCGAAAGGGGAAAAGGGAAAGGAAAAAGGGGAAAGTAGAAGAGAAAGGGGAAAGTGAAAGAAGTTGAAGCCGAAAGGGATGAATACTAAAACTCATTCTTGCAATAGTAGGGGCTTTTTAAACCATTTATGTTATTTTTATAGTTCTTTTTTTTTTTATTTTGTCAACTCTGATGGGAGAAGAAAAGGAATGAGGGGAGGAAAATATTCCAGGAAGCATGAATGATATAAACATATTGTATTTAGCTGCCAATAAGAAAAGACTTATCTCATAGTTTGAGCACTCAAACTAGTACTCCTTGAAACAAAAATAAATACTGGTGGACCAGATTAAGTGTCATGATTATATTGAAAAATGTGCTTCTTTTTACTGTTTATATCATCTTCTTTTGAAATAAGATATTGGTCTAAAAGGTTGGGTCCCTTACAGAGGACCTCAGATCAAGATTTACAGGAATGGTGACATCAGTTGGAACATCAGTACAATTCACATCTCTGTTGATATTGCTAATCAGATATGTCTTGTTTGTGAGCCTAGATATTAGCACAAAGTTTTAGTCAGTTTAGTGAGGAAATATAACTGACAGGAGAACAATTTAATCTTTCACAATACACTCTGAAAAAGGGGTGTTGCTGACAGTTTTTGCAAACCATGCCAAAAAGGCAGAAACTCTGACATAATATTGCCAAGGGCACCACAGTATGATATAAGATGATTAGAAGTTTTGATTATCAGAACATTTTTTGATCAATCTTAGGCAGTGTTATGAATGACAACAATGAATCAAAGAATCTAAAGACTACTTTCCAGAATAGGATTATATTTTTCCTTTGATAGGGTGATATTCTAGATCATATTATAATTTTGTTTCATGAGTATACAGCTAACAATTTAAGTAATAAATAGTGCCACAATATCTTGCTAGAAACTGAAGGTCAGCAGCTTGGAATAAACACAAGACAAGATTTAAACTATGATTAAAAGATCGATATTTACAGTGGTGGGAAATATAATGGAAATACTTTCTCATTTTTTAATAGCAGCAGGAATTCCTTTAGATAGAAAATAAACAAAGCATCAAAAACAAATGGGTATTTTTAAGTCTAACATCAGTATTCTCTATTACTAAGCAATAAAAATATAATCAGTCAGGATATAGTACTGCTTTGTAATGCTGTGCTTTGTTAAAATCATTATCTTGACTTCAATAAAGCATCTGTAAGGATTACAAAAACCCCAACAAACAAATCCAACACCAACCACAGAT
>JANIJG010006270.1:98827-127409 GCA_024611175.1 Megaceryle torquata
CCCACCACCTGTTGGTGGTTCAAAAAAAATTGCTTTGGAACCCCCCCAAGGTGGACAAAAATCCATGCCGAGTTGAACAAATCCCCCCCCCCCCCCAAAAAAAAAAAAGTGATGAATACTTAAAAATGAAAAGATGATTAAATACTCCTTATTAATTCCTGTAGTTTACCTTATCAGACTTTTAATGTATTTTTAAGAAGCATACCCACTGGGACAAACATTCAATTCGAATAATTAAAACAGTTATTGAGCTAGAGGGAGTTTCTTGGGAAGATTTAGGAGGCACAGTGATTCTTCTAACATGCTTAGGAGCATGTTTGTTGTACAAGAATTTAACAGGGCACATGTTCAGCTGTTGTTTTTTCCTTGTCTGTGATAAAATACACTGACATAAGATCTTAGCATTTTTATATTAAACATTTAAACATGTCTTAGGATATGTTAAAGGAATACTCACAGTCATAATCATAACAAATGTAAGAATAAGCATAGGCTATCTATCAATAACAACATTGTACTTTACATTTTCTTCCCGAAGATACATAAAAGCAAGATAACTAAATCAAAACTATGGAATTCACAGTCCCTTGATTGTATCATCCTGCTTAAATGAGACTGAGATGAATAGATAATAGTAAGGAACTGGTCTGTAAATATATGAATACATTTAGAGAAAATTATAATTCTCTGCATGTTTGACAGGAAACAAAACTTTTACAAATCTCATAAAACAATGTAATCAAGAGAAGCAGTGCTTAAATTTCCCCACAGGTTGATGTCAAGAAGATCAAAGAGTCAAAATAGTCAGAGAAAATAAGAGAAATACAGTGATTAATTAAAAATAAAACTTAGACCCATAAGTGATAGTAGTTTAAACATAATTGCTGTTTTTTTAGTTGAGCAGAATGAAGTTCCTTGAAAATCTGTACATTGTGCAGACAAACTAGATTTAATCTCTTTTATGTAAGACTGCCAATACTAACTTACTTTTGATTTTATTTTAATTACAATTTAAGTAATATTTATTCCATCAGGATTAAAAATTATTTTCCATTGAAATTTCATCATTTATAATGTTATAATTTTCTGTGGAAACCTTTGAATTTGCACTTGAATTAGAAACTGAAAAAATGGAGTTCTGGATCATTTTTTTTCTGAAAGGAAAATTCTAAAATTCTTTAAGTAATCAACTATTTCCCATTACATTATTGAGAAAAAGAAGGATAATTTCCTATTTTGAAACAATTCTCATTGTAAACAAAACATAAGAATGCAAAAGGCAATTATGACATAAAATTGAATAATAGAAGTCCAGTATTAAAGTAGCTTAATAAAAATGAAATGGGAATTTATTATCTGAGTGATAATTAATTTGTCAGTAATAGTGTAAGCCTTCTGAAATCAGAAAAATCAAGGTCAGATGAACAGTCTTCAAAAAATGAAGTAGCTGTCTGTACTGAAATTATTTGGATTAAATTGCTGCCAAGCATCCTAATAAGAGTTGCTGCACAGACAATACTTCTTGTCTTGTGCAGAGAGGACCGATCATTTAACATAACTCCAGAAAAACATGAGAGCATAATTTATCAGTTTCCACAAAATATTCTTCTTGAACTGTCTCATTACAGCACTTGGTTTAACAGCACTGTAAAGGGTGGGAATGAAGGTGCTGTGTACTAGTGTCATTAGGGATGATCGTTCCATGGGTCAAGAAAAGGATATTAAAAATAAGCCTGATTGGTAGATAAAAACATTAGTAGGCAAAGTGAAATAGTGAAATAAGGAGCAGTGAAGGAGAGGTGTAGCTTCTTGTCAGGAGCAGCACAGTAAATGCATATTTAGGCTGGATTTTAAAGGTCATGTGCATGTTGAGGTATGTTATTAATGCTGTTTGGGTAAGGTTTGGCTACTAATCCACTGCTTCTCTAAGATGAAAACTTCTCCAGTGTACAGAGTTACCAAACATCATGAGAAAGCAGCTGCAACTTGACAGTCCCAGGATGGAGCTTCAGTGAGTTTCTATCCTTGATGGGATTTTCTGACTAAATATTTCTACTGAAATATAACTGGAATTGAACTTGTCCCTTTCTTTTTTTTAAATAACCTATTTCTACCAAGAAAGTATGTTATCCTGTCCAGGACAGTTAACAAGGTGACACATAGGCATGGCTCCTTAAGGGAAACCTAAATTTTAAGGGTTATTTGTCCTGAGGGCATTCTTTAGCATTCCATTTTAAACTAAATGGACTAAATAGAGTCATAGAATAGCCCAGTTTGGAAGGGACCTCAGAAGATCATCTGATCTAATCTTTTATGGGAAAGAGTGCATAGAAGAGATTATCTAGTACCTTAATCAAATACAAACTTTAAATAAACTTTCTTTGGTACTCTATTAATAAGTTTAAGGCAGAAAAGTTCATGCTTATGATCTAGCCTGACCTTACTCCAGAATCAAGGCCAAAGCACTCCTCTGTAGCAATTCATTCTCTAAATTTAATAGATATTCTTAACCTAGCTGATTAATATTTTAATCTTCATCATGACATAAGTTTTCAAAGAAGAGGTCATTATAAGTTTACAGTGGTCTTATCTTCACTGACACACTCAGCTTAAAGTGAAATTCCCATTTTCAGGCTTTTCACGAGCTGCTCCTTGAAAAGGTTGGGAAAAATGTCTTCACTTTTAATTTTTCACAATGAATTTATTAACTTTGGAAAATACTTTTCTTTGTATATATATGTACTAAATATTCCTCCACAAATATAATTCTACTGAGTTTATCCCAGTTTTAACTATCCATTACTTAAAAAATTTCTAACATTACTGTATTTTTAGCTATATTGAAATAGCTCACCTTCTCAAAACCAGCAGGACTGTTTTAATTGCAAGCATCAGAAATGCAACTGAAATTAAATATACTGAGATGCAGAAGGATTGTGCCCTGGTTTGAGTTAGAACAGAACTAATTCTGTTCATAGATTTTACTTTTCAGCTCAGTCTCTTCGAAGTCACTTCACTGTCTGAAGTTAATGGCAGATTTTTGCAGACAGCTTCTGCTTCCAGCAGTGATAATGCTTCATGCTTGAAGTTACTAACCAAGGACTGGTGTGTGCAGAAAGGCTCTTAGACTTGCTTCCGCTCAGACCAACGTCACTACTCAATCTTGTGTACCACACTGGGGTGCAGTAAGTACGAGGTGGCACTTGCAAGGAGGAGCGGCCAGGACCGCTGACCCTAAACTCACAAATGAGGGATTCCATCCCATGTATGTCATATTCCATAAAAAGTGGAGGGATCATGAGAGTCAAGCCTCTTTTTCAACAGTCAGCATCTGAGGAGGACTCTGTTCTGCCTTCTATACCAATCCATGTATTCCTGAATTCAGCTCTAGAACCCAGCTCCTGAATCTGGTTCCCATCTACTGCTGAGTCCAATCTGGGACTTCCCCAGTGCCTGCTCCACATCATTAGTGGTGGCAGTGATGTAATCATCATCAGGAGGATTTGGATTCAATAATGGTTTTATGTATATTTGTACATAGTTCATTTTATTGTTACTATTTTCATTAAATCTCTGTTAGTTTTATTCTCCAATCCATATGTACCTCTACCTTTTTGCTTTCTCTTCTCTTTGGAAAGAGAAAGGGCTTAATGGAGAGCAACTGTTATTGTCTAGTGGACGACCCAGCCATAAACCCTTGACAGATTGACAGATAGTCCCTCATACTTTGAAATGTAAGTAGTTGATCAACTTTTGCATCCAAAACTTGGCTTGATCTGATAGATGTTCTGAGATTTTCCTGATATGTCAGACTGTTAAAAATGAAGTCAGGAGATGGTTATGTCTCTAATTTAACATCTAAAGATCTAGAAAATGAATGAGATATAATTTCCTGCATTCTTTTTCATTAGGGACCTCTCTTTATTCCATTGTATATAAGAAAATAAAGCGTAACAAAGAGTGTGTGTGTGTAACCACTACACTAAGATGTTACTGGTTCAGCTTGCTGATAGTAGAGCTAGTAGAAAAAGAGAAGGAAAGTGCCATTGTTGTATAGTCTGGATCAAATACCATAGATGCCATGATTTGAAGGTGATACTAATATTTATATGGAGGCTAAACACATCAGATACTTGAGAAAAGAATGAAGTACATTCTTGGCAATAAGGTCCACCACTGGTTACAGAGACATACTGCCTACAGCAAAATGGTGACTTGGATGCATGTTCTGGAAGTCCTAAAACCATAAAACAAGTGAAAAAAACCAAACCAAACCACTTCATGCAAATCTCGTGCCCAACTCCTCTAACAAATATATATCTATACATATAATTACTTTAGAAAAGTAGAAAGTTTGGGCAGTTAATTTTTCTTGAAAAGCATTTCTAGAATCTCATGATTTTCAAATTTCACTGTACTGAGACAAAGGCTCTTCTGCAGAAAACTGGACATTTGAAAGCCTTTGTCCCAGATTTAGTAGGAATGGGGGAAAAAAAAGTTAGTGTTTAATGGATTAGCATAACATTAGCTGCTTCATGTTAGGGTTAATATTAATGTTAATGTTAATGAAAGTGGCCTGCTACTGAAATCCATGCATATGTCTATTTGGTTTGAGATAAATGTTACTTTTATAATGGTATTCATTTAGTTCTATATTTAATTTTTAAGTCCATAGCTAAATAGGGAAGACTAAGCTAATAATTTTCTTTATTTTTTTCCTTTTTTCTTCATCTTCTCCCTTGCTTTAATGAGATGTACTTCAAATTCTTAGCATATTCTCACCATAGTGTATTTTGCCATAGGAAAGTTAATATTAGGAGAACATTCTGTCTTGCACAGTTAAGAAAATGTCACTTGGCATGAGAGATTAGAAATTTTTCAGCAACACAGTCTAATGAAAAGGGCCACTGCCTGTCGGTGATGGATTATTCTTCCAATGCCAGGCAGAGTTCATTAGTTCTTGTGCCTTCAGGGCCTCATTCCAGGTTTGAGCTCTCACGTGACAATACAAATTAGAGATACACGGGGTTACAATGACATATTCAGGCCTTGCTGTGCACAATAGCCATGCATCTGCAGCAAGTGGCAGAATGTTTGTCAGTTTGAGGAGGCTTTATGACACACAGAAGGCATCCTACAGCTAAGTCATTTGGCTGAACTGACAGCTACTGGTGACTGTATTGCTCTAACGCATGTTTGATTCTTCTAAACACAATCTCCCATTAAGACACAAGGCTGTTTTAATTTTTCATCCAAGAGTTTATTAAATATACTTGGCCAAGTTCAATGATGAGTTACCTGTGCCTTTGATGCTGCAGTTTTTTTCTTTGTTGTGTTTTTCTCTAGGTTATTATAATTACAATATTTTAAACTTTATTTATTTATTTATTCTGGATTAATTTGTGCTTTAAGAGAGTCCAGCTGGCTTTGTAGTTTCAGCAAGAAAAAAAAAACAAACCCTACCAAAACACTTTTATGTTTAATTGTGTCTAATACACCTGCCTTTTCTGGGCTTTTTGAGGTTTATGTATATATTTAATTTTAAAAGTTGATTGTAGAGTCATTTTTACATAGCATTTTCATAGGCTATTGGAGGAAGGTTTTATACAAACAATACTACTGATGCCAGTAGTTCTTAAAATAGAGGTTGAAGACATTACTGTGTATCTTTGTATTGTGTATCACTGTATCTTTGTGATCTAGCTCTTAAAAACAAAGAGTTGTTCTCAAACTGCAAGTACAAACAACTGTGGAGGTTTATCCTGTTTGTAGAGAAATGCAATTTCTTGTTCTCCAAGGATGATTCTTTTCTGTGATGTTAATTTTTACCCATTCACTTACAGAAAAAAAAAATCATAAAAAATAACAGTGACAATCCAAGGCCAGTTGCTTTTCAGTGGAAATAGAATTTTAAAGTGCTAGAAAATGTGGCTGACAGAGTTAACTAATAGATAAACTATTTTCTAAATCTTCAATGCAAACAGATAGATTTTTAGGTGACTATAATCCCTGTATGAATGCATGTAAGGAAAATTATTTGACTCAGAAATGTTTACGCAACTAAAGTTGCTGTTGAAAAAAAAAAACCAAATACCACAGGTAGTCAGGAGTAGAAGTAACACGTAAGAACTGAAGTTTCTCTCCCACTGCTTTCATCTACCTTGAAAATAACCAAAATGTCTTTAAGATTCCTTGTAATTTATATTCTGTGCTTTCAGTCTTGAAGAAAGTTATATTCCTATGATCTTCTTTGCAACTGTAAATGCTAGCAATAATTCTAAATTAAAATCGAGATTTGAAGTCCCAGACACTGGAAATAAATATTTCAGCTGAAAAATTTGAGATTCTATAACATGAAGGATAAAGAAAAGGGGATGTAATAAAATTTTTAGAAAGGAACTCGTGAAATAATAAAAAGCTAATAGTAAAAGAGTATAAGCAAACTCTAAAAAGGTGTTATTTTAGAAGAAAATTTTTTATTTTGTACTTATCATATCTGTCAGAGTATAAAGTATTCAGTTGCTTATAATGTCACATTCATACAGCTAATAATTGGTGTCTCATATTCAGTAGGAAAACACTGTCGGTTTATTTGTGATTTAAACAGTTCAGGGTCTCGGACTTGCCTGAGTTTGTTTTGGACTGAGCTGGTTTCAAGGTTGCTCAGTTGTGATAGCAGTTATCTAGTAGTCAGGTAGTACTGTCTAAATTGGTTTTGCTGTGGTTTTGGTTTGTAGTAATAACAAGTAGCTGTTTTGTATAAAATTAAATTGTCTACTCCAATACATGTAGACTAGTGTTTCACTAGAAATGTTTTAGGGAAAAGACAGGGAAAATTGTGGCAATGAGTCTTTCAGACCAAACTCCATGATGTCTCACAAGAGACCCACAGCAGAATGTCCCAACTACACAAATTTCTAGTTTAACAATGCTTACTTACAGGTCTGGCAGGGCTTGTACGCAAGGAGACATGAGATTTTTCTCTATAGTGCTACATCTGTGCTCTCTCTCACTGACAAGTTTTTACTTAGTGGTTGACACTTGTTAGTATAATTGCAGATGTTCAGTCTCTCATTTAGCCTTTACCTCTCTTTGTTTCTTGCATTGTTCTGACTGGGCTTGCCATGACTCATATTTTCTTGATTACAGCATCTGAAAGTTTCTTACTTCTCACATAAAATATACTTTACCTCCTCCTGATATCCTTATAAAGATTTAATTTCACAGGTATAAAGTAGTGGTGGACACAGTTCAGACCTTTATTTAAATTTTCTTGAAAATCAGTATTAATTTTGGCTTAAACCCAGTTCTAGTTAACCAAAATGTTGAACAATTTTTATTTCTGAAATGAAAAGTTTAGAAGCTGATTACAATTTTCAGGATCAGGATAGTCACGCAAATAAAAATGGTACTTGGTACTTGTAATTGTCCTTATTTATGAACAACCACTCCAGTGAAAAGTTTGCTATGGTTTAAAATCAGCAATATGTCATGATTTTTGCTTCAGCTGATGAAAGAATCAAAATTTCTTAGATAACTGTCCTTTATATACAAAACTATATCCCTACTCACACACACTTTAAAATAAATTAATTTTAGGTGTTTTATTCACATCTAAATCTATCAACGTTTTGTGCATTGCTTAATGGCCCAGCATCTCTCAGTCTTTTATCTGCTGTTACCTTGATAGCATTTCCACCAGAAATCTGGGGCTGTAAATAGGCTTGCCTTATGATTTCCACCAGCTACACTGCTGGCAAGCAAGACAATTTGAAGTTTATGTTACTTCATCTATTAGTATTGTATCCCATACTACCCAGGTTATCTCTTGTGGAATAGTTTATTTTCTGAAATAATGGAATTTAGTTCATTCTCCAGCTCCTGATTTAGCAGGTTCTCTGAACTCTCTAGATGCTGGAATTGCCTTGCTAGTGGGAAGAGGCAGGAAACTTTACAAGTGGCTTAGAGTTAGAGCAAGAACATAATAAAAAACAACCTGAGATCCCTGATTACACAGAACTGGAGGGTTCCTCCAGGAATTTGCTCTTCAAATTCTTGCCAGACAGAAACTAACAGAAAATAAAATATGAGCTTTAGCAGTTCTGCATACTGAGCAAGCTTTATGACTGGTTTTTTTGTAGGATGCCTAATGCTGCCTTTAGTCTTATACCCTTTTGTGCCCTTAGATATTCAATGCAAAGTATAAATATCACTAGAATAACCATTTTGCAAAGTAATTTCATTTCCTTCCTTAGATGTGAGGAGAGATGAACTGATAGCAGAAGTTTATTTTTAACTTTGTCTCTTAATTGTTGTTTCTGTGTCATTGTCCATAACATAACGAAGAATCACATTCAGCATGAAAGTTTATGATAATTTCAAGATGTCACACATTAATTACATCATATTCTTAAAGCCAGTTGTATTTTTCTTAAAAAAGAGCAACATGTTTTTAAGAAAGCATCTGCCTATATTAGTAGGAAAATTTTAATCTTTTAAAAAACCATTTTTTTTTCTAAGTAAATTGTTGCGAGCAAAGTGGTGCCACTATGACTCAGCTACAGAGGCATTTCCATAGCATGCAACTTTCAGAAAATTTACCTCCTTAAGTTTTATGAGATACAGAAGATAAAGAGATATCAGAGACTGAAGAACTTCACGCTGAAGTAGTTGCACATATATATGTATAAAGGAAAAACAATGTAACATCAGAGTATGTATTTTGACAAAGGGAATAAAATCTGTACTAGTCTATGGAGAATAGCATCTTTAGCAAAATATGGGTTTCAAATCCAGTATATGCATGCATGTACTGAGGAGAAAGAAAAAAAAAAGGACTTATAGAAGAAATAAACCACAAAATTCTTTTGCCTTACTGATATTTTTCAATCTTCAAAATATTCCCTGTTTGATTTGGCAGAAAAGGATTTTCCTCTTTTTTTTTTTTTTTTTTTTTCTGAAAAATCTGGGAAAGAAATATTTCTGCCACTGCAAAGCAATACTTATACAATATTATAAATTCAGAGGTTTCTTTTCAGCAAGCCCTATTAAAATAGAAAGTGAACTCTGACAGCCCAAACAAGTAACCAGCAAGTGTGTATTATGAGAACCTAGCCTTGAAATTCTGGAAATTTAAATTTGTAACAAATGATTAAACTGTACATTGGACTAGATAGTCATTGCAAGAGAGATAATTTAGTCTCATAGTTATGATATTCAAGAGAATAGAATAGAACTGACAAATTGCTTATCAGACTGCAAGATTAATACATAAATACTGTAGAAAAACTATTGACATTATGATCAGAGCACACTGGAGACTCCACTTCAAATTTGTATTCCAAATTGTGTTTCAAAGCCAGTATTTTAAGTTATGTATTCCCCTATTCAGGTGAGGTTGTGAATATCTAATGAATATTTGAAGAGAATATTTCCACAGAAGTTTATCTTGACCTTGTACCCAATGTGCTAAGCAAAATGTTTTACTGTAAGTTAAAAGAGCTGTCTCTTCTTATTTTTAGATGCATATATTTACAGACAATCAGTTCATGAGATACTGTCCTTAACATCCCAGCAAAAGGACTGTCAGAATAATTCAGAATGAAAATGTGTAAAGTTCCATACATGTTCTGTTTAGAGTGTCTTTTGCTTCTAATGTTGTGAGCACAAGGACAGCAATTCATTCCTTAGAATAAACTCAGTCATGCCTTCACCTTCTTTTGCTGAGAAAAAATAATAGGAATTATTCTGGTGGCTTTCTGCCATTTCAGGATTCCTCTTTGTTTGGGGAAAAAACCCACAGGCAATGGAAAATACTTTTATAACAGCTTTGTGTCAACTGATAAACACAGCACTCCACAAATGTGAAGTATGGGATACTGCATTATCTAGTGCTATTCTTTTCAGTTGCTTAAAAGGATTACTTTTTATCATTCTGGCATTACATCAAAAATTAATTTATAAGTAAGTTTTGTGGGTTTCTTTGATTAAACCCATTGACAATCAAGAGTTCTCTCATAGTATTTTTGTCTTCTCATTTGGTTTTCATGGTAAACATTAACAGAAGAAAAGAATATCCTGACCATATGCATAAAATTTCTTTTTATAACATTTCATAAAACACTTAACATTATTAGTATTATTGTGGATTAAAGGAACAAGGTTGTATTTTCTCTACCTGCTTATCTCATTATAAATGAAACTCCTGCTTATTTTTTAAACAAAATTATTAGTCTCTTGTTATTTGTATTCACAGCAGACATGCTTCCATGTCACTATAAAGCTATTGTTGTGTGTATGATTTAAAATGTAATAACAGGAAAACACTGGAACTCAGAGTGTGTTGTGTACATGTTACAGAGCAGCAAATTACATTGGGTATAGCCCTCAGTATCACCCTCACAATAATGGAATTGACTGATTACTTACTGCCATGCTCACAACTGCACATAGAATGCAATTATCTATACAAAGCTTTGGGGATTTGAAGGTGCAAGCAGAATAAATAATATTTTTTTATAGGAAGAAGTCATAGAACTCACTGTGAAAAAGTTTTAACACCTAAACTTAAAATTCACTTTCTAAGAGAACTGAGGCCAAATAACTGCCTTGCTCTGTTGCCTAAATAACAGGTAAAGAGGTGAGGAAAAGTTCCTTTAACAAAACCCACAAACACATCTGTATTGTTCACTGATTTTAGTATAGAGAAAAAAAAAATCAGGTTGAGGAAAAAGAAAAATAGAAACAAACAAACAAAACCCCACAAGCTTATACAGACTTTCATTTTATTCATGAGGTATGTGATATAAAAGACACTGAAGTTAGTGGGTGTATTTCCACTGGATTGAGGTAAGCAATGGAAACTAAATCCCATTAGAGACTTGCAAACTGCTAACATGCCCCCATGAGAATACAGATAACTAATAATTAAATCTTTAAATCTCATATTTTCTACAAGGAATTTAACCAGACTTGTAAGAAAAAATTTTAAGAGCTCTCCTCACTGAGGAAGTTCAAACCAACAAAACTGATTTCTCACTCCATTACAGTTTAATGTAAATGATATAAAAAGTGCTAGATACATAATTTTGAGTACTGCATGGTAGGAACACTGAATACAGTGGCTACAGGTACTGCCGCTGCTAAAAACTAAAAAAAACCCAAAAAACAAACAAAAAAACCCAAAAACCCTAAAAAAAAAAAAAAATCCCACTATATCCTAAAAAATAAATTAATCAATATTTTGAGTATGTTGATAGTGAGAAAAGCTGGTAGACAGAAGAAAATATTTATTTTCCAATGCAAAGAAATTGCAATCATCAAGTTTAGTTTTGCTTTATCTTGTTTTTCTCAGGGATGACCGCTCCTTGTATTTGCCATATGCTTAAAATACCTGCGTAGAATTGGGTGAGTATGTGTGTGTGTTTATATGCATGTTTGAGGTGGTGTTTGTAGGTAGGGGTTGGTGGTTTTTCATTGTGGTTTCTTACTTTTTATTAACTGTATAAAGGAAAGAGGAGAAGCAAGACAAAGGGAAAAGATTTAAACAAATGGATAGTTTCAGGGCTAAATTTTCAATGACACAGCTGCTTATTTCCTCTAAGTCTGGCATGGAGAAATGGAACTCACAATAACCAGACAATCTGTTTATATACTCATATGAATACTCATGGAATTTCCTAATATATATATATATTTGTTTCTTTCTCTGGTGCATTCTCTTTCCATATCAATAAATTAGCCAAGGTAGAATGTATTAGTTTGCATTTCATTTTTTCAAAACACAACTTTGGTCAACAGAAACAATTAGTCTATTCATAGAATTATTATGAATGGGGGAAAACAAATACGTAAGGAAACAAAAAAAATTCCTAGATAATGTGAAAAACATAAATCTGAATTTACATATTTGGTAGGCAAGTGCTTTTAGTGAATAGACGCTACTGGGAGAACAAGTGAGAAAACTGATATTTCAAATAGCTTCAGAATACTTCTTTTCTCTTTGTTGAATTCAGAAATAGCTTATAGTGGTCACATGCATAATCATGTCTCTCTAAATGTCCAACAATCTGACAAAAGTAATTCAGTTGTAGATTTTTTTTCTCACATTAAATCTAAATCATTGAGTGAAATATGAACAGGGCTTCTTTCTGTCCTGGGTGTAAGGCAGACCAGTAATGTTCACAGAGGCTACTTTGTAGGAAGAAAGCGGCAAGAAGGTTTTTGACTCCTGTCCCTGGGTTACGTTTTATCACATAGGGTTTGGATTTGTCACAGCAATTGTAGGAATAGGGCATGGTACACTATAGAATCATAGGATTGTGCTGTTTGGAAGAGACCTTAAAGATCATCAAGTCTAACTGTTAACCCAGCATTGCCACATCACCACTAAACCATGTCCCTCAGCACCACATCTCCACATCTTTTAAATACCTCCAAGGATGGAGGTGCAACTTGAGGCCATTTCCTCTTGTCCTAATGATTGCTACATGGGAGAACACATGGACACTCCCCCTTGCCAATGACATGAAAAGGTGTGATAGAGGCACAGTGATACAACATAATTGCAATTAACATAATTACATGTTCTGCAAACACCAGTTGCTTATATATAGCCCCTAATCAGCTAAAGGCAGTTATTTCTAATTATCTAGATCTCTTGACCATAGATAGCTGGAAGCCTGCTAAGTATTGCTCTGAATGTGCCAACAGCTGAGAACAGCCAAATGGCTTGGACATTTTCACACTTGCTAGTATAATTTTAAATATTAGAGACCCTCTCTTTTTTTTGTTGTTCTTTTTGTTTGCTTGTTTTCATTTTTGTATTATCTTATTTATTTATTTAATTACTTGTTTTGATCAATGAATAATACAGACACTACACACAGAGTACTAAGGATTTAAGGATTCTACTGTGCATTTGATTTGCCTTGATTTTTCCTTTTTCTTTCCCTGTAACAGTAACCACACTGTTTTGAACACAGAATTTTTTTATTTTCTTATTTTTTTTTAACAATAAGCTTCAAGCTGGGCTTTCATTTGAATAAGATAGTTAGAATTTTATGAGCACAATTTACAAATATTATTCTCTCATTAATGTAGTACAGAAGAAAAAAAATAATTGCATACATTTGTGTGTAATTATTTGATAATGTGAAGGTTTTGAAAAGTTTTGTTATATTGGCAATGAAAAAACACAAAAATCCTATGCTGGTTTGTTTCAATAACAAGGAATTTCTTTCAGAAATATCAGAAATATTCTTTATCAGAAATATACATGTCTTTTACAGGGAGTCTCCCCAAAAAACCCCAAAAGAGTGTAAGTGGACAGTTTCATTTCTCTGTTTTGCATAGCAAAATGAGCTGGAAGACAGTACTGCTATGAAGATCATTTGAGTACTACATTAGTGGCATACTGAAGGAGTTTAAGGAGGTTTATTTAAGTGTTGTTTGCTTTGAGGATGGAGAGTATAAGAGCTGTTGAATTTAGGCAAGGATGAAAGATCACTGTAGCCCAATACCAGGAAAAGTATTTCTGTCTTAAGAGTATCCATTCAAAGAAAAGCTGCTTAGAGTATTTTTCATGTTCTATTGTGTGGTGGTTTTGTCTGTGTTTGTTTGTTTGGGTTTTTGTTTGTTTGTTTTTTGTGTATAGGATTCCAGTGAAAGCCAAAAGTTTCTTTACCAGGAAAAGATTACTTTCATGACAGCAGTAGCTAGAGGGAAAAATATGGGTACAAAAAGAAAAAGGTCAATGAGATTTAAATAGCATGTAATATTGCTGATTCAAGAATTTCAAAAAAGTTTCAGGTGAATACAATTTTTGACAATATATTCTGGGAGGCCTTTTTAAGCTTCCAATACAAAGATTCTACTCTAAACTTTGTTAAATCTGTGTAAAATTACAGCCAAACTGTAATAGGAAACATACTTTTCATCTTTTTTACATTCTTTTCTGGGTATTTGATATTAATTGGTAAAAAATTCTTTTTAGAACACTGTTTTGGAGAAGATGTGAAAGTTACCATATATCTACAGAGAAATTTCATTGCTTTTATATGTCATAGATTTTGTCCAGTTTAACTATTCCAATGTAAGAATGACTCCAAAACTTCAGTAGTATAAATTCTTTAATTAAATACTTTGATGATACCCTCCTGTTTACTTTGGATCCAAAACTGGCACTAGAGATTTGCAGCTGAGAATAGGTATAGAGGAATTGATCCAGCAACATCAGCAAGTGTAGTGCTTAGCCATCTGTTTATATTTACTACTTGACAAATGAGATCACTGTTGCCTGTTTCAGGGATAATAATCATAGTTTTCTACACCTCATGAATGCATGCTAAGCAGATCTGTAGAGGTTTGTTTTGGTTTGTATTAATCTGACTACATCTGGGTTCCCCAATACTTGGACATTGACTAATTGGAACAAGTTCAGTGAAGGACAGCAAATCCAGTGGAAGGCCATTAAGATAGTTAGGGGCAGAAACCTGAGGTGTAGCAGGAGAGGATGACATCTGGGTTGGTTCAGTTTGGAGAAGGCTAAAAGGGGACTTCACTGCTTCCATCAGCAACCTAATGGAAGGATAGTGAGAAGGCCAAGCTAAATTGCTCTTGGAGGTGCACAATGAAAGGGTGAAAAGCAAGGACACAAGTACGTCAAGAAAAAAATCTATTTGGAAATTTAAAATACCCACCAAATTTAATGACTAATGATCTAACATTGAAGTTAGCTAATATCTGATCAGGAGGTTGGACCAGATGACCTCCAAGGGCCTTTATAATAACCAAAATTATTCTGTGAAATCTGTTTTTTAAAATTGAACACTACATACAGTACAAAGGCATCTTAGTATTTGAAAAGTGTTGATGTCTGTTTAATAAATTACACTTTCCCCTTGTATTGTTAAGACTGCAAAAATGGGAATTTCTGAGTGCTTTTTGATACCACTATAACTATTTTTGAACATTACAATTTGAAAATGGAGAAACCACAGTACTGACATAACTCTTTTTCAGTTCCTGATTCTCTAAGAAGTTGCAAATTTCACTTCTGCAAGCATTATTCATTGTAAACCTTGCTTCTAGAGCTGGATGATTTCTATTGTGTATTGCAACATTCAATTGTGCTTAAACTGTGAATTCAAAAATTTAATCTACCGTCAATGAGTTCTGGGCCAAGAAGTATCCATATTGTGGAAAAAAATTCCATTTTAGGCTATTGAACAGATTATCTTGAAATTATCTCCCTCATGGTACAATATAATTCAAATACATGCTCTGATTTCATCAATTTATTAATTTATTAAAAACAATTAATGTAATCTTCAAAAACAAAGTTGAGGATGATTCTTGGGGAGATCTGTAAGTAGAGAATTCCAGATATGTCTGGACGTCCTTAAATATTCTGATATTATGAATACTCATTAAGAAAGTTAACAATGGCCTTTTAGTATTCTACAAGAACTTTGGCTTTGATAGGGAACTACTAGATTTCAATCTTATATCTGAGATACTTAAAATCCAAGTCATATGTTAAACCACACATTTTTAATAGCTTTTATTAAGATATCTCAAGTGATGAGTACTGTAATTTAATGGATATATATTCACTGTCATGTATGCAGTATGGATGAGACAACATGCTCTGTTCAATCAAGTTTTGAAAACCATTTTTAAAGGAAAATATAATTAAAAATAAATGCACAATATAATCATTACAAAAATATCTGTATTGGACAGTAATCACCATGCAAAGAAAAAAAAAAACCCTCCCCTTTTTTTGATACTCATGAAAAATATACGGGTTTGCAAAATGTTCTAAAGATGCAGAAATTGAGGATGTTAATGACTAAGGAAATGCTTCCCTGAAAAGGACATCTCATTAACTCCCTTAAATGAAACAAGTAATGTACCAAAAATGGTGATAATTTTAAGGCTGTATCTTGTGAAAGACTAATTTATTTTACAAAAAGCAAGGTAAATTATTGAGGAAGAGACTTCAAAAGAACCAAAGGACAGACAGTTTCAGTTGAAAGGTGACAGGTTCTTTAACTCATTTTTGTGGATTCAAAAATCAACACTTCTGGGAAAACTGTGTCAAAAACAATTAACCTGTAAAATCTATGGAGAAACGAAGTTAAATCGGTGTAGATGAAAGATTACAAGCACAATCCCCTTAATAAGTTACATCAGCTAATAATCAACATTTCTGAATTTGAACAGATATATTTCCTAAGAAGATTTGAGACCCATGGTGTGTAGTTCATTAACCTAGAAATAAAGTAGGCAAATAAGACTGTAACAAGATCTGTATCATAAAGGAATTATCATAATGTGCAGGCAGGTAAATTAAAGGAAAAAGAAAAGGAAACAGAAAACAGAAATGGAAAAAAAATGCTTGGCTAGTACCCCTATACAATTTCCCAGACACTAAATGGAAATTCAACCAGATTTCATTTTTAAGTAAATGCCCAGATAAGGAGTAGGGAAGACAAGAAGGATTTTTGTGGGTGGCCATTCAGGTGGTATCTGAGTGAAGAAAACTAGTCAGCAACTTGCTTGTCATAATAAACTTGTGTCTTAAAATGAATGAGTATACAACCAAACTTCTGAGTATTCATTTATGCAGAAATGAAATTAATAAAGACTATTTCTACTGTAATAGGCACTGCTGAATCATCCTGATTGTCAGTTGTTATCTACATGTAAAAATAAAAGGTTTTTCACCATTGGCCTAAGCTTCTGACATCTGAAGAGTCATCTGCCATGAACTGTAACTATTAGTGATGTCAGAGCACCAAAATTAAAATGATCTTTTAATGTTGTTTGACATGAAAGAAAACAGAATTCTAAACAAGTAATGTCACATTCTGTGAAATGATTGCTGCCTAGATGTCAGCAATAACCCCCCCAAAGAGATGCTGCATATCATACAGAAATAAGAGTTGGCAAATAAATCAGATGCATTTTTGTTTAAATATTACATTAAAAAATACCTACAAAAACTCAAACAACGCTAACCAAATCTTCTTGCTTTTTAACCTTCTTTGTTCCTTTTTTTTCTATAGGAAAAAAAAAACCAGACTATGTACCAGAGAATAAGCAAGAATGTCTGTAGCTTTCCTGAAGTATTTAAAAAATTAAGAACAAATAAAGAGATCAAAAGGACACTTCATCTACATTGGAGGCCTCTCTAAGATAATAGTAAGATCATGGCTCACGTTGCAGTATTATTTAAAATTATGACAGTGTTCTGGACAAATACATATGAAAAATGATGCCATACTGGTTAAAGACCTTGGTGTAAACTGAACATTGGCATTCTTTGCTGTGTGTTAGGGTATAATTATACTGAACTCTTGTTGCTAAGGATCTGATTGTTTAAATGTAAGCCAAGCAACCACCAGTACACTAATTTTGAAACTGTTAATTTGTAGGTATCAAATATTATACAAATTGGACATTTGTTTAGAACCCTCAATAACTAGCTCAAGAAAACTCAGAGGAAGAAGTAGGAAACCTTGATGGAAAAAATTCAAATGGTCAAATATGCAGAATTTCTGAGGAATAGATTAACTAACATTAAATAGAATATAAATAGATATTTGTTCCATTGGCTGAAAATGGTCATATGAAATACTTCACTTGTTATCAAATTCCTTTTTTGATTAAACCAGCTCACTCCTTTGCTAACACTCCTTTATAATATTTTTGTTTTCATGAACAAAAATAGGATAATTCACAGGTAATGTAATGGAATAATTTAGAAGATTATACTTGTGATTTCAGGTGGATTCAGTTCTAACTGCTTGCATGACAGGATATTGTAAAAGCAGATTTTTTTTGTCACCATCATGACTTTTTGATCCTTGTACCTCTGCATCAGCATTTCAACTCAACACATCTTAGTGATGAATTCAGTTAATATGTCCTCATTATGCTTAGAGCAAAACCGTCACAAACATTTTCTGATGTACCAAGACTAAATTCATTTAAGCGTTTTGTTTGAACTGGAAACTAGTACCTATCTATGAAAGAAAAAGGATGTTGTGTTTTCAACTAAAGTTCATACAGTTAAAGGGAATGTTCCTCAGATATTAAAATATTATGGCAGTGAATAAGGAAGGAATCTGAAGAGCACATAAATCTATATGGACTCAAATGTTAGAAATTTTTCCTAAGAGCCATCAGTTTAAGATCCAAGAATAAAGAAATCAAATACTAAATATAAATTTCACAAGCTGTATCTTCTTGGATGCCCAATCCAATAGACATCCTCAGAGCATTATTGAGATGTACTGAATCAATGCTGCATTGCATAAGAAAGATTGAGATATATGCAGAAAAAGAGGAAAATGTACCTTTTATATAATAGTCTATTGGTTGGAATATGCTGGTGTGGTTTCCACAGGAAAACTGGTATCCTCAAGATAGTAAGAGTGTCCCCAAGAGTAAGCAAAGGTCCAAGAATCACTTATGGAAGCCTTATCTACTTACCAAATTATTATTATTATATATACATATAAATGACATCACAATTAGTTTTACTTAGGAAAACAAGCAAATAAAAAATCCCCACCTTAACTGCACCTTTAAAACAATGGCTGCAGGTGGTTGGGACACATTCAAGAAATTATTCAGTGATATGGTGCATTACAGATGCACCAGAGCCAGCCTAGAGCAATCACTCATGTATTGGTCCATGCAGAGTACACAGTGCTTTGCACACAGCGTGCTTTAGACTCTACTCTGGGGCTGAGTTCAGGCCTCTGAACAGTGACATGCCCAGAGGTCTGACAAAGTCCTGGACTGCCCTCTAGGATGAAATTTTGTGTATCTTCATTTGCTAATATTAGGGAGATATTTTTGTCCTGTACTGAATCCAGGTGCTTTTCTAAACAAGGATGACATTAATATATTATAGAAGAATATGAACATTGACTTATTAATGTCATCAGGAAGTTCCATAGGTAAGGAAAAGAAATATTAACTTTGCCAAGGTTTAGGGACAGGGCAGCCCACTAGATCTATAAACAGATGCTCTCTATTAATGCCCCTCCCTCCTCAAAGGGGAAGAGAAAGGGAATAAGGGAGAGAGATTTACTGATTAGAAAATAAATCTAGAACAGTTTTAATAAAAATAATAATTAAATGGACTATATACAAATATATGCCAAAAACACTATTGAACCCAGCTGCCCCTGGTGACAATCACATCACTGTCATCACTAATACTGTGGAGTGGGCACTGGCAGAAGTTCCAGGCTGGACTCAGCAATAGATGAGAACTGTGTTCAGGAGCTGGATTATGGAACTGGATTCAGGAACACATGAATCTCGATCGAAGGCAGGATGGACAGAGTCCTCCTCAGACACCAGACAATGAAGAAGAAATCTTGGCCCTCCTGATCACAGCTTTATACTGAATATGACCTATATGAGATGGAATCCTTTGCTGGTCAATTCAGGGTCACCTGTCCTGGCTGCTTCTCCCTGAGGTGCGGCCTTTTACTTTCTGGACATGATACACAGGATCCAGCAGTGACCTCGGTCAGCACACAAATCCTTAGCAATAACTCTAACCACTGCTGGAAGCAGACACTGTCTGAGAAAATACACTGTTAACTTCAGAAAGTGCAGTGGCTTAGAAGAGACTGAGCTGAAAAGTAAAATCCATGAATAGAATTAGTTCTGTTGTAACTCAAACCAGGACAAACTTCAATAATACAGACATATTTTTTGACTTAAGCATGAATACTTACTTGCATAAAATTAAACATATTCATAAATGCCTTCAGAGTTGAATTTGTCTTTAATTGTGACAACACTTGCAACCAAGAACCAGTAGTTTGAGAGCATTGCTCAACACAGAAATAGTCAGATTCTTTCTAAACAAATTATTAGTGAATATGCCATATTCAGGGAATGGTTAACTCAATATAGAGTGTTTTCTTTGTACTTCACACTTTATTGTCTTGAAATATATATTGTCTTTTGAGTTTATTAATTTCTTTCTAAGTACTTGCTTAGGATTCATTTCTTTGGAAGTTAATTTTGCATGTATACATCCCAATGTATTTTAATCAAAATTCCAGTCTAAGACATAAAAAGACTGTCTCCTATGTCAAACTCTCTGTAAAACAAAAAACAAATATACATTTTATGGAAATGATTTATGCAAAACTTCTATTTGATCCATAATAATAGTTACGTGAGAAAGAAACAACAGAGAAAGAGGCCTGTGAACATATGGCAGGAACACAAATGCAATTACAATCAGCTTTTATTTGTCCAACTTAGAAATACGAAATGTGCATTGACAAAAAATAATCGTAAAACAAAATGTCCCAAGGTTCCACTCAATTTTATCCCTTTCCTTTCTGACAAACACACGGATATGAAGAAAAAATTAATTCAAAAAAAAAAAAAAAAAAAAAAAAAGTGAAAAAATATGTAAAATATCAATCATTTATTTGAAACATTCAATTACTGACCCAGTCAGATTTATTTAAAGCAAAACACCACCGCCTGCATATCCAATTAATGGTTGCCATGGCAAATAAGAGTTCCCACAGTACTGCCTTATTGCAATATGCATGGCAATTGCAAGTATATCACTCAGATATTTCCATAATGATATTAGCTGGTCTATCCAGCATCAGACAATTAATTTTGTGAAGAATCAGGTGTTCAATAGTTATCTCATAAAAATTAAATACAAACATTCACATATCACATCGAAATGGATTTTATACATCATCATCCTATTTTCTCTCATTAAATATTTTCTTAGCAATTAGATTAGTGTGGGAGACAGATTTCTGGTAAGTTTTCTGTAAGAAATGGCTGTGATCTCTACAACAGTTTAATTTTTGAATAGCAGTTTTAAAATGTGTTCAGATGAAGAACACATTTTGTAGAAGTATTACATTAATAAGCCTATAATGGCCTGTAAACATGGTTCTCAGGGAAATACAAGTTCATTCTATCATTTTTTTGAGGATTTGCTTGCAAGATAATGCTTGGATAAGGAAGACCTTAGGACTGCCAGATTTTGTATGAAATGAGAAGGAAAAGTTTGCTGCCCTCTTAGAATTACATGTTAAAGAGGGAGCAATCTAGAGGAAAAATAAGGACTATCCCAAAATTGTTCCTCTGCTTTGAACATGGGTATTTTTAAATTGTTGTCATTCAGGACTCAAAACTTTCCATCCAGAAAATGTTTTAACAGAAATGTTTTAAGCAACACTTTGTGGTCATTTCTATAATCACCATCTGACTCATTGCACAGTCCAGCCTGGAGAGTTGCCTCCAGGACACCACTCTCTTCTCTAGGCTATCATCTCATCTTTTAGTGGGACTCATTTTCTTTCCCTGTGTAGCTGGGTTGTGTGCTGGAAATAATTCACTCCAAAAAGACCCAAAGGATAAAAGCAATCAAGAAACCTGGTTCAGAGAGGCTGAGTGACCAAGGTTATGCCAGTAGAATTGTTTCTGGATTTCTGGATGGTCACAGTTTAAATCCCTCAGTAATTCTGAGGGAAGGTACTGGATCTTTAGGCAATTTCTTCTCTTTGAAGTGAGGAGCTTACTTATAACATTATGGAATGCTCCTTCTTCAGCTTAACCTTTCAGTGTAAATGCCTTTTCATAAGAAATCTTTGTCTTTGAAATGACTTCAGTCTCCAACAACTGAATAAGGAATCTAATTAAGGGAAAAATAGTAGAGTGATGATGAAGAACTAAGCCTAGGAAAGAAGAACTTTTGCTGAAGGACCAATAATGAAGCTAAAGGACTGGTAATGTTGCAGTCAGTAAATTGTTATTATTAATAGTACTACTAGCAGTAATAATAAGTCTGCTATTTGGGCACTTTGCTTTTGATAAATTTTAAGAAAAGAGCTGTCATGCATGTGTGTAGCAAAGAGAAATCATGCAGTCTTTGAAGCCAAACTTCAGAGCTCATCATTTTTACTCCTTTGAGAATTTGTTCTTATGCCTACATTCTTGTTAGTTTTGTTTTTTTCTTTGTTTGTTGTTGTTTGGGTTTCTTTGTGGCTCCCCACCCCGTTATCCACAAGGTCACTTTGCTAGACAGCTTGAAATGTAGTTTTACATTAAAAAATACAGTGACAATCTTTTTTACACATCTAAGGCCAATCTTATGGAAAAGTTAAAAATCAGGACACAAACCTTGAAATGATTATCTTTAGTATAAAATACTTCTTAATAATAGCAAAACAAACTAACTAAATAATCTTAATCTATTTACAGGGAAGAAACAAATAGCTAATTAAAGACAACGTAATATGATTTGATTTTTAAATAGATTTTTGACTATACTTGCATCTGTAAAAAAGGAACAAGCCAGCAAACAAAATTAAGGTTCACTGCACATATTCTGATTTGTAGCACTGACCTTGAATGTAACAAAATCTGAAGCTGGCTGTAGACAACAGAATAAGTTGAAAAATCTGGAGTCATTCTCAGCATTTTCAACACAAAATTCTGCAATGCTTTTGTTCTAGTCTTTTGGCACATACTGTAACCAATAGCTTCATTTAGCAACATCCAGCAGTTTGATGGATCAGAGTATTTTTTAAATGAATGAAACTAATTTTGCTTTGCAGTAACTTCTACCACACCAGCTGTTATTGTTATCACTGGTATCATCAGCATCATTATCAGCATAACTATAATTACGTTTAGAAAGATAAATCAAGGGAATGCAGCAGTGGAAAGACAGAGTGCCAGGACATGGGGCTGTCCTTTGTTTATGAGTCTTAGCAGTATTGCTTTATTGCAGTCCACATTGTGGCAGTTCATTGCAGAGGGTTATTTAGTGTCCTGTGCTTGCATTTGCTAGAATTTATAGTCACTTCTTGTGTTCCTCTCATGAAAGGTGTAAATAAACAACATAAAGTTATCTGTTGTTATTTTCTACATAAAGGTGAGAATCAGTTTTGATTATATGATAATTAGTCTCACTGAATTTACTTCTTTCATTAAATGAGGAGTACCTGCAACTCAGCAGATCCTCCTATTATTTCCATATAATTTATCCAGTTAAAGGAAGGGAAAAATGTAGTAGTGTGGTTTAAACCCACCTAGCTGACAACAAAGCATCACACAGTTGCTTGCTCACTCCTACCCAACTTGGGTGGGAAGGGGAGAAGAAAATGCAACAAATGTCTTGAGACTCATGAAAAAGACAGGGAGGACTCACCAGTTGTGGTCACAGCCAACAGACAGGCTAGACTTTGGGAAACAACATAATTTTAATTTAAACAAAATTACCATCAGTTCAGGATTGAATCAGAGCAGGACAGTGATAAATACAACCAGATCTTAAAAACATCTTACCCCTACCCTTCCTTTTTTCCTGGGCCCAACTCTGCTACTTCCTCACACGCATCAGTACACGGGGCAGGGAATAGGGGTTGTGGTCAGTCCCAGTCCATTCCATGTTGTTTCTGCTTCTCCTTCATCCTCAGTGGAAAAACTATTCACAGCCCTCAGCTATATCAATGTGGCAACCCTCCCACAGGAGACAGTCCTCCATGAACATCTCTACCAGTGTGGGTCCCTTCCTGGGCTGTAATCCTCCCTGTGGCAGACTGCTCCAGAACAGGCTTCCTCAGACTCATGGTCTTTGGGTTTAGTCCCCCTGCTCCAGTGGGGGGTCCTCCACAGGCTGCAGGCAGGATGCTTCTCCATCTTGGCTAAGGGCTGCAAGGGTTTAGCCTGCCATCTCAACATGGTCTGGAAGGGAATGGCTGCTCCGACATGCATCCTCCTCTTCTTCTTACTGACCTGGGTGTCTACATGGTTGTGTCTCTCTAGTCCCACTTCTCTCCCAAACATAAGTTATCACTGGGGCACTGACTGGCTCATCCTCGGCCAGAGGCAGGTTGGACTTGGAGCTGGGGGAGTGTCTCAAAGCTTCTTAAAGGAGCCACTCCAGTATCCCCCTCTTCTGCTACCAAAACCCTACTAGACACAAACCCAGCACATGTAGTTAGTTTCATATTCTGCTGTTTCTCTTACATCCAGCAATTCTGTGCATATAATCAGTTGTCCATTTATAGCTGGGTAATGTGAGAGTAGCTACAAAACCAAGTATCATTGAAATTCACATCTCTGAACTCTCAGCTTTAAAAGTCACTAAAAATGTGAATTTAACAACTCTTGCAGTCTGACTCCCTGGTTTTCATTATCTCCACAGGAAATATGAACATGTTCGTCACTAAAAATGCACACAAAACAAAATTCAGTCTCTTGGCTAGACTTCACTGTCTATATTTTTTATTCTGAATATTAAATGATTGTCTGAGTCAAAATTATTGCAACTCTGGAGGAATATTATTAGATCTTATACTACTTTTGAAAACTTCAAACCTTTGAGGGAAGTTGCTATCTTTCTGATTATACAAAGTTTTGCATTAAAGACAAATATTTTTAATGATTATATGTCAAATATTCTTCCTGCCACTTTATTCATAATAATAATAAAAAAAATTTCAAATCTAACATTCAACTAATATTTCTTAAATACAATGGCCATAGTAGTGTCCAGTCAAAGCACTGAAAGACTATGGAACTACATGCTTGTTTCTAGAGACAGGAATAAATTTCTGGTTTATGACACATTAGGTTTTAGTGTGCAGTCTTTTACAAGTCTGAAGTTCTAATCTCCTATTCATTCCTTATTCAGACCTCAGGGATAGGAAGGCTATAAAGATGCAGGCTATATTCTAGCACTGTCATCTTCCATTCCCAGATTCATATAGCTGAGACAACAGGAAAATTTTAAGTTGTTTGAATCTGGAACAATTGTTAGTTTTCTTCATGAAGGCAGATTTCGAAGATAAACTTTTTTGTAATAAATGGAGATGTTATTGAGTCAAAACATCTCTCATTACTCCTGAGAGGTTTCTCTTCATGTTATAACTTTGAGACTAAATATATTTCTTACCTAGATCTCTGAAGTTCTATAATGTAAAATTTAGATGCAAAGTTATTTATTTTTTTACATTTTAATGACTGTTTAATACTTACCCACATTTCCCCTAAAAAAGGCTGAACTTAAAAAGGCAATATTATGATAACCTATAAACAGTTTGCTTATTTAATTTTAAATGTAAAAGTAATGGTTGTGGGAATGAAATTTCAAGTTAACCACTTACAGCTATAAACATGTCAAAATATTGTCAAAAATATGATGTAAGAAACGTAAAAAAAGGAATAATTATTAAAATGAAGTCTTTCTACAGATTGACAAAGTCACTGAGTGCTAAACAGTACAAAAGCTGACAAAGACCATGTACACCTCAGCTTTAGCGAAGAAACAGAAAAAGTTTCTTATTTAATACCTAGGCTTTTATTTAGTAATGTATTTAATATAAATTTAACATATAAAGTGCTCCAGTGCTGGGGAGATTGAATTATATGTTTACACATTTTGTTCAAAAGGGATTGATGAATATAAGTAACCATTGTTAAATGTTGCATTGTTGGCTGTACTTCCACAGAAAACACAGATAATGAATTACCTGTCACAATTCTGCTCTTCTCTTACTCACCCATGACAAAACAGCATTAAAAGCTGTCCTAAGTCTGTTCGCAGAAGGATATTGAATAAAGTAATAGAGTATACTTGGATCATGAGCCACTGCAGTATGAAACCTAGAGCTATCTATTACTATCTGTAGAGTAATAAATGAAAAACGTTCAAGATTTCTCTCATTGACTAGAAAAAAGTCCTCCTCCTGTTCTTTTTAATTTCTTCCTTGCCCTTTTTCGATTATCTCCTTACAGCCTTTGGGTCTTTTCCTGCTGTCAAAAATTAAAATATACCATTATTTATAGCACTAGGAAAAAAAAAAAAAAAAAAAAGGTGAGAGGAACTTCTGGGCATACTAATGTATTTTTCTCTTTTTCATTTAAGACTTTTCAGACCATTCCCTAAAATCAAATTTAGCTACATGAGTTAATGCATTGCTAATTTGAGGAATGTCTTCTACATTGCTATAACCTATTCTCTGTGTGAATTGTCTGGTCTTCAGAGAACTCTTCTGAGAACCTCTTTTTGTTCTGTACTTAATTAATGAACTTATTGTTAATAGGCAGTTGAAAATAATTTAAATATGAATTACAAATAATACTAATAAATCTACTGAAAAGAACTAAAAGATTTTCTTTAAAAATAAAAAAAACAGAATCTATAGGAGGGTGACTGGCCTGAGTGGATCATCCATCTATTAACATCTGGATAATACCCCAAATGGGTCCACAAATTGATTTGCCAGCAATGACTTCCCAAAGTAATCTGATTGAATTCAAAGGGGGAAAAATTGAAATGAATGAAGGAAGAAGTGAACTATCTGTGTTTAATCTTCAGTTTCATCAGAAATCGATTAACTAGCTGACTTTGGGTCCAAAAGAATTCATTATACTTGGTCTCCAGTATAATTAACAACACTATGGCCATCTCCCAAAATATTCATTAAACAGTCAGGAACAATATGAAATTCAAATTAAAATTGGAAAAGAGATTAAATAGAAGTAGTCATCTCTAAAAAGAATCATACTACATCTGAGATGAAATCATTTAAGCAATACAAAATATGGAAATACATTTGTGTTACATTTAATTATCATTAATTCCAGCACTGCAAGCTGGCAGCTATTTTAGGCTCATTACAAGGACTAAAATGGGTTGGAATTTTAATAGAAATCAATCCTCATTGGAATAATGGGAATATGACTCAAACTTACAGGAAGTTTAGTTCTAAAATCCAAGTTTTCTTTTTGATTCTAAGTTTAACTGAGGAAATTTGCATTCCATAGCCCACCTACCATTAATGTTGTAAAAAACTGAGAAATAGGCACCTAGATGGAGGGACAGGAGGGAGGAGATAAGATGTAGCTTAAATATGTGTTTTGGAATCCATATTTCCCAATTTCCCAAACCTAATGTCTGTATCCCGTGGAGCTGAATAATGCTTCCATTTGCCATATTGAATTTATTTGCAGATCTCTGCATATAAATTTTTTTTCACCCCCTGTAATTTTACCTTCCTATATTTGGTACCTTATTCTTCTGAATTTCAATACCATTTAGCCAGTCAAAGCAAGGCTTTTCTTGCTTCAGATTTTTTATTTTTTTTTTAAATTCATGTGTCATAAACTCTCCTGTTAGGAAGGACTCCATGCTAGAGCAGGGGAGAAGTGTGAGGAGGAAGAGTGACAGAGACAATGTGTGATGGACTTTTCACAACCCCTTTCTCTATCCACCCTGAACCACTGGAGGGTAGGAGGTAGAGAAAATTAGGAGTTAAGCCCTGAAAGAAAGGAGGATTGGGGGGAAGATTGTTTTTTTTTTAAGATACAGTCTTATTTCTCATTATTCTACTCTGATTTGATTAGTACTAATTAATTTTTTTTTCCCCCAGCTGAGTCTGTTTTGCCCATGATGGTAACTGATCAGTGATCTCTCCCTGTCCTTATCTTGACCCATGAGCCTTGTGTTATATTTTCTGTCCCCTGTCCAGATGAGGAGGGAAGTAACAGAGTGGCCTTGGTGGGCACTTGGCATCCATCCAGGGTCAACCCACTACAAGGGGACAGGAAATTACACCATCAAGTCTGTCCTCAAAAGGAAAGTATGTTCTACTGTGCTATTGCAATAGTTCTTTGCAAGTACTTTTCTGTTCAAATCTAATACATAATTCATTGCAACAATGAGAAGCTTTCTCAGATTAAAGATAAATATCGTAACACTAAACAATAAACCAAATTTACTGGACCTCTGGAAGTCCTTTAAAAGTGCTTATTTTACAAAAATTTAATTAGATTGATTAGGATTACTGAGCAGTGAATGTAAGATTCCCCTAAAGGCCATTCGTTCTCATGAGAGATTTCTACAATAATTAAGCTGTAGTGAGATACTCAGCTGTAACTTTTAGTAGTCACCCTTATCAACTAACTAGTGGGAAAGGAAAGCAGAAGATATATTTTCTGAAAACGCTGAAAAAAGAAAAACACATTCTTTGAAACAAAGGCATGACTGAGGGAGAAATAAAAAGGACATGGATTTTTGAGGAAGAGAACTTGACCCTGATGATCCCTTAGCTTTATAGTGAATATGACGTACATGGGATGGAATCCCTTGTTGGTCAGTTCAGGGTCACCTGTCCTGGATGCTCCTCCCCACAGGTGCAGACTTTTACTTTCTGCACCCACAACATGGGGCACAAGATAGAGCACTGACCTTGGTCTGCACAGGACCAAGTCTAAGCAAGAGCCTTTCTGCCTACCCCAACCCTTGGCAGTAACTCTACACATGGAGCATTGTCACTGCTGGAAGCAGACTGTCTGCGAGAATGTGCTGATAACTTCAGAAAGTGCAGGGACTTAGAAGAGACTGAACTGGAAAGTAAAATCACTGGACAGAGTTAGTTCTGTTCTGAGTCAAACCAGGATAAACTATCAAAAGAATTAGAAAAATCTTTGCAATTCTGTCACCAGCCTAAAGTGGTAAACATAGACTGGGAAAGCACTATTTTCACATTATCAT
>JANIJG010006271.1:0-19171 GCA_024611175.1 Megaceryle torquata
CTATTTTAATTTATTATACAAATAAAAATTAAAACTTATAATCTAATAAAGACTAACCAATAAGAAAGCTTTAAGCATAAGGCTATCAGTATGTTAAATATAACAGTCCCTAGTTTTAAAAATCCAACACTAATTCAGCTTCTAAGCTCAAATGACCATGTCAGACTGTTCTCACAGAGGCACACACAAAACAAACAGCAGCCACTATCCAAAATGGGGTTTATTACAACCAAAGTCGCCCAGTGTTCCTTCTGACCAAATACAAGTTCAGATGTCTGTTGGGAATTAACTACTGCATAACTAGTTCCTCAACCTTAAGGAAAGATGAACCTAAATGGGCACACACTCACTCATCAAGGGGAAACCTCCCACACCAGAGTGACCAAAATACCGCTCACCCAAAGCAGGGGGTGATGCTCACTCATTTCACGGAAACCCAATCATTCCACGGCAGTGTCCTTGGATTGCACGTCCAAGGGAAGGGTCCGACTGCCAGTCCCGCTGCTCTGGGAAGAACCAACTCCTCCGGCTCCTAGGCAGGACCCTATTTAGACCCCAGTCGAGGGTGCACTGGGGTTTTTCTGACTGGTTGAGGGGACAAGCCCAGACAAAACGGGGACAAGCCCAGCCCCAAAGGGCTCCAGACCCTGAGGTGCCAGTTAAGCACCGGGAGGTGCAGCTTAATGGCCACAGCCTGTTTGCTTTGTCTGTTTTGTCTTTCGGGGGTGGCTGCATTTGCCACAACAGTATAATGAAGCCATGCTAACACATCACAAATGACCACGTCAGATTTCTAAACCAAAACTGCAGCACTTTCACACCCCACCCCACCCCGCCTTTGTGTAATAGATCCTAAATAAGAAGGGAACATGCAGATCAGCTTGTGTGACATCCACCAATGGGCACGGTTCCACTAATCAGTCCAGACTTACCTTATCAAAACGACCCTTGAAGAAGCACAGGGATAGCAAGTCAGCTGTACACTTCTAAAGTAAAGGGTGCTCCCAAATTGGTCAGTGACAACAACAGTGCCAAACCAAAACAAGAAAACCCACAACCCGTCCAAACCTACGAACAAAACCCAGGAAAACCACCCCAAACAAAACAAACCACCCACCCCAAACAAAACAAACCACAAAAAAAACCACACACACAGAGACCCACAAAACACAGCACACTACACATACTAAAAAACCTCACAAAACCAAATAAACCACACCACACTCCTCAGATACATCTCAGGAAATCAGAATGGTCAGCACCAACTGGGATTTCATAGAAAGAGTTCTACTGGTTCTCTACATTTGATGAAAGGAGTTCCTGAGGTGCGTTTTGGCACCCAGTGAGAACTGCTGGAAATGGCTGTAGCCAGCACAGGAGTTCATAGCCTTCTCCCACACCAGACGGTCACCTCACCTCCTCCTGCTACTCAAACCCTGCAATGTATGCCCAACGTATTCCACCCCATGCCTCTGTGAAGCAAATATTTAAGAACTGTTGGAACATACAGGCATTATAAGATCTGCTTTCAACATCATCCCAACCTTAATAAAAGCACAGTTCGCAAAGAGGTAAACTCAACCCCAGCCACATCTGGTCCCATTGTTAGTGAGCATCCCTATCGGTCGGCAACGTGATCTCAGTTTAGGGGATTTCACTTAAGTTATTACCAACTAACATAAGATATTGATAACTTATTTGGGTAATGAGGAAAAAAACCCAAACCAAATCAAACCCAAACACTTAAACAAAGATGCCTCATCCCCTTCCCCAGGCTCAACCCCATTCCAACACTTCTCCTGCCCCCTTTTAGTCTTACCTTGCTTTGTTTTCACTGGAAGTTGCACACAGTCCATTCCCATGCCTTCTGTGAGCCAACAGGCTCTACAGAACATTGAGGTCTGTAAAGAACCATTTCTACCTGATGCTCTTTAATTCTTCCTGCTCCCACAATGGCCACAGTGGCTCAGTGTCCCTCAGCCAGACCAGGTTGGTTCCCAACAGGCCACAGTCCCTCAGGGACATTCCTATCCCCAGGTGGGGGTCTCTCAGTGCCATAATCCCTCAGTGTATCCTTGCCCCAAGATGGGTCACCTGCAGGCTACAGCCCCCTCAGAGAGAGGTCCCTGCTCTGACAGGGATCACCTCTCTCCCAAAAAACCCCAACCATCAAAAACCACAGCATGTCACACATGTCCTGCCTGCAGCAGTGATGACTCTTTCTTACATACACCTGAGCAGCAGCACCATACACTCCTGTAATGTTTTGGAGAGAGAGGGGGTGTTCCCACCTCTTTCAGAGGTAACTGGAAACAGCTCTGATCAACACAGGGCAGGCCATTACCTCCTCCCACACCAGGCACTCTTGAAGCTACCTGCTGTCAAAACACTAGCATTTATGCCCAAGATACTTTCATACAATCCAATGTTCTTTGGGGTGCTCAATAAAATGAATAATGAAGTGTTATCCCTTACCAGATAGGGAAGGAGAAATGCTGGTGTCAAGCTGTAGAGCTAGGCAGGCCACTAGACAAAAGACTGATGCTCTATATTAAACCCTCTCCCCTTCAAAAGGGGAAGAGAAAGGGGAAGAATAAGGGGGAGAAACTTATGTCTTGGAAAAGAAAATTAGAACAGCTTTGATCAAAATAGTAATATTAAAATGAAATATATAAAAAACAACATTGAACCCAACTCCTCTGATCACCAATCATGCTGTGGAGCAGGCACTGGGAAGTCCCAGACTGGACTCAGCAGTGGACAAGAACTAGATTAAAGAGCTGGATTCTGGAATGGTATTCAAGAACACACAGGTTGGAAACAAAAATAGAACACACGGAGTCCAGCACTGTGGTTAGTCGGGCTCGTTGATCAAATTAACCCTTGGCTCTTCCGTTGTTGTGTCTCCCCAGAATCCACAAGACCAGATGCATCCATTACGACCGCCACCAGTGGTTATCACTTGAGCAGGGCTCTGGAAAATACCAGTCGGGTTGCAGGGGGAAGCACATCGCCCCAGAGGGGCATAAGGGAGCAGCTGGGTGGGAATTTGGTCCTTAACCACAGTCCGCTCATCACAAGAGGAATTGTGAGGGCTGCAACAAGAGGATTCTGCAACAAGAAGACTAGTTAAAGAAAAAATAAAACGAAGCCTTTAAGAACACAAAGCACAGTGCTAGGCTGATGATTTGTTGTCCAGTAAACAGAGAAAATATTCCTTGCATGAATGAAGTAGCTATTTGTATTTAAATCTATAAAGCACATTTTATGCAGTACTAAATATAACAAAACATTACAGCTAATCTGTTCAATTTATAGCACCTAGATAGCTTTTTGTGATTCTGTTGTCTGGACTATTAAAACATACTATAATAAAATAATGTCTTTGGGGTTAATATTCACAACAGTGATACCATTGCATTGCAACTTGATAGCAGAAGCCATATTGAAACTACATGATATTTAAATGCCACCTCCTTAGAAATTATATTTGATCTTATTAATAAATAGGAGAGGCAGAATCAAACAGAGCAAAACTGTTTACTTAGACTTCTCTGCAGGGAGCAGTTGTATAATGTGAGAGAGAACATGGGACTAACTTTGGACTTGGAAAATATGAGTTTAAGTCCATTATGAGCCCTTTTTATAATTTTGTGGAAGTCCTATAGTTCTGATTAACTCCCATAACTGAGGATCACAAGAGAAGGTTCTATTGAGTCAGGGCACCTCTGCTCTCAAACAATGTGGACAAGCACCTCAGCTTTCTCCAGGTCAACATGGTCACTGCCGTGGGCACAATTGACACAGTTAATGTTGTGGGGGTTGCAGTGGTACTCTGTGTGGGAGGAAGCCATGAAATGCCTTGTGCGAGTCATGACAACTGCTGGGACAGGAACATCCTTGAGGGACAACAGCAGCAGCTGATCCAGGCAGGAACAGACCCTGAGGGGCTGCAGACATGGGTGTCATGCACTGGGGCATGGACACTGAGAAACAGTGCAACAGGAAAAACAGTATGCAGTGCATGGCAGAAAAACAGTAGGTGGCAAAGAGTGTCTCAGAGAGAGGGTCGTACATGTTGTCCACCTTGTGTATCACTCGCCTCACCAGAGAAATTTAGGCAGACTGAGTGTAACTTACAGCAAAACTAAGGAAATTTTAAATTCAGGAGTTGCAAGGATAGGGTTACATCTTAATTTTTCTTTAAAAGTGTATGTCTTTCTTTTTTTTCAATACTGGAAGCAGTGATCAGATATTTGTGTTGATTAGCAATAAATTTAGTAAATTTCCATGACTTGAGACTGTACTTCCTCCAACAGTATCTCACAAAGAGGCCTGGATTAGTCAGTTTTCTGGCAGTGCTGCAGAGTAGAAGAAATGGAGAAAGCATGTGAAAATTGAGGCAGATTTGAAGTCATTGAGGAACAGACTTCTACATCAAATCACCAATGCCCTTACCTTGTAACCTGTCTAAGAAAGGGCTGGGAGAACATGATTCCACTGGCTCAGCCTCTCCTCCACAACACACAACAGAGCAATTTCATGTATTTCATTACTTCCCTAGAAAATTACTGGGTTCAGTTTTTATTGTCCTGTAATGAACATGTAAACATGCCTAAAACTTCATTTATTTTCCCAACACCCAGAACTGTGAGTTCTCAGCATCTTATTTGGGAATGGGAAAGAGAGGAGTATCAAAGCCATGCCAGAGAGCAATGAGTCAGGAAACAAGACTCAAATCATCAAGTGTCAGGGACTCATCTACTGGAAGGACTCCTTGATATTTTATTGATATAAGGAATAACAATGGTTTACTGTTGTTTCCCACAAAACCTGTCTCAATCCACCCACAAAGACGAGTATGCTGTGCTCAGTGGTCTGTGGTCATCTAAACATTTTTACAGAAAGAACTCTTGTCCCCTGCTGCTTTGCAGAATACTTAGTAAGGAGTCAAAAGTAGGCTGCCAGTATCCCAAGACAAAATACTGTCTGAAAGACAGGCAGTGCTGAAAAAAATCTTTTTGTTGTCTTCCAAATTCCTGGGCCCCTGTCAACACTTGTCCTTAGCCAAAAAATAATCCTACCCAATTTTTTTTTTCCATTTTGGTGTTGCCCAGGAATGAGGGCTCTCTGCCCAAGGACCAAGGCACTGATCATGAGCAGACTTCCTAGCAATTTGTCCTTGGACCCCATGCTTTTCTGAAAATTGTCTCTAAATCACAAGTTCTGGGCACTGTAAGACCTTAATCTTTGCTGGATCTGCCTTTGGAGAATGTCCAAAGCTTGTCCAGAGAAACCTTTCTTAGACATATGTCTGTGCTGAATACATAAATCATGCCAAAATACTGCATCTCCTTGAACTCCTCTGATTCCAGACAGGAGGGATGGAACTCCCATTCTTCTGAGACTGGAAGCCAGCTTTCATCTTATAAAAGCTTGAAGCAATTTGTCGTGGAGATTTAAGAAAAGTCACTTGGCCTGTCTCCCTTATATCTGCTCAAATGAATCTACAGGGTTTGTGAGAGGGTAGATTAGAACTGTCCGATCCTGGTTTATTTGCTTACCCAACCCAGATGTGTGAGGAAGGCAAGGAAAGAGCAGTACAAGCTTTGGCTTCCCTCAGATCTGCTGATCTTCCATATAATTGATTTCTATATTATGAATTTCTGAAAACTCTACACACATTTTAGTGTGTTATCTCTAAGATCACCTAAGAGGAAATGAAACTCTGAGCAAGACAATTTTTACTTTGTTCTTTGTCCTTAGTGCGCAGTGTTATAAGTGTGGTACCAATATGAACCCAGGGCCAGAAAGTTTTCTTTCTTTCTCCAAACAGTCATAATCATCCCACGGACATGGAAGCTGATGATGCTTATTTCAGGGAGTGCCCACAGAAAATGCTTTCTTGAAACAATAGATGCAACAGGTGGGAAGTCCTATGTGATATTTGTCACAGAAACTTTTTTTAACTATTGTCATAGCTCTCTTTTGATTTATTTAATTGCTATTTTTGGCATTGATTATTGAACTTCTGTGATTTTTTTCTGTACTAAGAAACTAAGAAAATACCCAAACAGTAAGATTACTAATTACAACTGTTCGATCCAAACCCAACAATTTCAGTGAAGAGACATCTGAATCTTTCCTCTCTTTCCCATGTGATGACACATCATTCAACTTTCAACTTCATCTCACTAGGAAAGGATTCTGAGAAGTGTGAAAATCATATTTCTTTCTTTGAATCTCCGTAACTGTTTGCTTTTATAAGATAGAATAATAACAATTAAAAAGAAAGTGAAATACAGGACAGAACTTGTAAGAACAAAGTACCCAAATAATCTTTCATTCTTTATTTATTTTTTTTTTTTTTCACAAAGATAATATCAGAGGGTGGCAGAAGGCCCTGAAATACAAAGACCTATAGGATGTGACTGTATGCAAATGTGTGTCACAGCTTTTGCAAAGTCATTTAGAAATACATTTGAAAAAGTTCTTCAAATCAGGGCTAGATTCGGAAGCATTATATTTCATTGTTGATATTTCGAGGTAGCCATAGGTGGCAAGATGCTAAGAAATCCACAGTTTTTGCTCATTTTCCTGTTTTCAAGAAAATACTAAAACCAAATTTTCAATTTCATGAATTTCAGTCAGCACAAAAAGGTATTAATGTTGCTCCTTACATGAAATAATACAAAGTCTCTGCCTTTCTGCCCTTTATCTGTGAGTGTAAAACACAGAGATTACGTTATTACATTGTGAAGATGCTTTAAACTATGAAACAAAGCAGCAGACTATTTAGAATTGAGTTTGAGAAAATATATACAAAGAACAACTCTTAATGATTCAGTATTAGCATTGATGTTGATGTCACCTATCTTATTCAAGGCACTGAATTCAGAGCTTTCTTAGCTCCTTGGTGCGGGAAAGTTTTTCCCCTGTGGTCTGATACAGAACTTAATCTGGAGTCTTTTGACTATTACCTGCTGATATTCTGTGCCTTCTGTTTAAAATTTTTATTCCCTTTCCTGTCAGCACCTCATTGACTTAGACAGGAAGTTAGTGGAGGCAGAAGATTCCAGGGCTGTGATACAATAGTGAGCCATGGCTGGAAACCTTCGGTGTAATTGAAACACAAATCGAAATGAGTCATGTTGACAAAAAGAGGTTAACTTCATTAACCTAATTTGTTACCTTCACTGTCATCCTCCCACTCGCTTCCCAGAACATAAAAATCCAGTATTAGTAGCTTTTACAATTCTGGTTTGTGTTTTCCCTCTCATCTCATATTATGTGGCAGTTTTGTTTTTTTCATTGGAGAATGGCAGAATTGCAGAGGCTGTGGCCTACTTAGTTGAATTGCTCTAGGTAGTATGGCAGACAGTCACAATTCTGTTCAATCCTGACATTTTTTAAAACAACAAAATAAATAAACTTTGTGACAAATACAGAACCAATAAATAGAACTGAAGTTCCATTAAATTTTCATTAGTCTTACCCCGTCATAATTGTCACACTCCATCCCTTCCCTGTGTGAGCTAAATCAGATGTTAATGCTCATGTATTTTTGACAGATTTTGATAGCTTTGCTGCTTTTTAGAGATGTAATCTGACAAGCCAGTAGACCCCTTCTGTGGCTGGGAATATGGAGATGGCAACAACAGGAATTATTTTAGGCAGGGGAAGCTGCATTAATAATGAAGAGCATTTGCTGTTGCAGTAGCTGTAAAGAAAAATGACTTAATGAATGTGAAGACATAACACAAAGTTGCAACACTAGCTGTTAATAAAAAGGTCTGGTTTTCCCAGGCCAGGGAATGTAAGTTTTGTTTACTAACATTACAATTTATAAAATCCTTCACGAACTTATTACAAATAAGTGGTTACATCGAAGAACAATTCTATTAATTTCCAGAAATGAGGCTGCAGAAGTGAGTGCATGAAAGCTAGGGAATATTAGAATTATAGTCTCGGGATTCATTCCTATATTTTTCCTAGCGCTGTTTTCCACCAAATTGACTGAAAATAAGAATGGCATTTTGTGGAGAAACACTAAGGAGTGGTCAGTAGGGGCTAGAAGCTTCACCTGCACTGTGTAGACCTATGTGCCCAGGGCCATCATTGAGCCTTGAAGGACTGTTCTCTAGGGCATGATGTATCCTATCTCGAGCTGAAGCCTTCAGACTAGTCCCTGCTACAAGGCTGCCTCTTTTGCATGGGCAGATGGTCATTTTAATCTCACTTTTTACATTGAATAACCAAGTCTTTGCTATTCCTTTGGCTACCTGCTAGCTTTTTAGTTCAAAAAGTTCTAACATTTCATTTCCTTCAGATTCTGTACCCAGGACTGCAAACTCTCTCTCTAAATATGTCATCTTCCTTTCTCCTTCATGTATCTCATAAGCTAGTTTCCATCCAGTTTGCTCAACTGGCTTAATTGCTTCTTCTGTCTTTCTTACCTTGGTATTTAAGTGTTTATCCTTCATACACCCTTAATTCATAATCAGTCTCTAACTGTTTCTTTCTGTCCACCAACCCCTTGACTTATCTAAGTATTGCTTTGCCCAGACTCCTTGATCATCTTTATCTGCTTCCACTGACAAATTCTGGAATCTTCAGTGGAGGAAAAAAAAAAAGCCTTTTCTGCTCCATTCTCCTGAAGCAGTCTTTCTAAGTGTCCAACCGTTCTCAGACAGTGAGGAATTCATCTTAACCTAGCTGTAACTATGTTAAATTCAAGAGTCTATTCTAAAGTGACCTGTTGATCTCCATCCATTGTAAGTTTCCTGAGAGTTAGTTATTGTCCCCCCAATATCCTGAGAATGAAATATGTTTTGGTAATGTTTCTCTTTCTTGACTGAGTTAATAAACATTAAAAACAATTTAGACCAGATATTTAACTTTCAAATGATTAGTGGTAAGATGAAATCATTTTAGTGGAAGGTGTCCCTGCCCATGGCAGGGGGTTGGGAATTAGATGATATTTAAGGTCGCTTCCAACCCAACCCATTCCATGATTCTGTTATTTTCTGCACCCCAGTTATCTCTTGCAGTTTTCCTCTCTTACAATTCTACCACCTAAATGGGATTTAAAGGAAATTCCTAGCTGTAATTTAATCCTGACAGGTATAGCTCCTTTCTTAACAAAAGAAACATATTTCCCCCTTATGCTGTCTTTAGAAACATAGGACCGTTTTGGCTGAAATCTTCCAAAATATTTTTAACCAAATGAGCCATTCAGCATGCACAAACATCAGTCTGAGTGGTTTAGGTTTGTCAACCAAAGTTCCATGTGGCCAAAATGAAGATCTCGATCTTGATAATAACATGGTTCTGAAGTAGGAAAAAGTCAGATTCCAGAAGTTAGTGGGCCTGGAGGAATCTCATTTCCCTGCCTTGTATTCATCAGCCATTAAAATGGAAGCCTTTTGAAACATTCATTTGTGAATGGTAAAAGAAGAATTAATTACTGGCTAAAAGCTCTGTTATACACTTTTTAAAAGGTCTAATTGAAAGCACATCAAATTCAACAGAAAAGCTTGAAATTACTTTGTTACACATTTTTAGAGAAAGAAAAGAAGCATGTCCCTGTACAGCCTGAAGAGAACACCGAACTCCTTAGCATAGATTAGCAATTAGGAAGGAAATGACTTGGTATTTCTAGTGAAATATCTTCTCCTGACCAATCCTATTTAGTCACATACCCATTTAGCAAGCAAAGCTGGGTGTCTTCTCAAGGGTATCAGTGACATGAGCTGCATTTTCCTACAATCCCAGTTTTGAATCTTCACTAGGGAACTATGTAAAGCCATAGCTGTAGGCCATTGGCTGAGAAAATTATTTTCCATTTCTCTTGCCCATAGTGCACTGGTGTAGGCCATAGAGGGTATATGCAAAATTCTTTTCTCTCTGTCTACCTATGCATCTTATTTAAGGAAATGGACTAATTCTTGAGGAACAGATTCTATACTTCCATTTGTGTCAACTTTGCTGTCCTCGCTTCACTGAGGGAGGTTTATTTCTCAGTTTGGCTTTTCACAGCTGGCCCGTATTTCAACCTAGATAAACTAATCCCCTATGAAGACAATATCTAGAGGTAGCAAATTTTTCTGCTGACTCTTGCCCCAGATGTTCAGCTTCCAGCTGCTTACAATTGCTGAATAGGTTTTGATTCATAAACAGGCAGTATTGACAGTAATCCCTCACAAAACCATTGCTTCGTATCAGACATTTGCAGCACATAAATCTTATTCTCCAAGGAAAATATATTACTTTTTCCCCTTTATATACTCAGAAACACAGCATACAATACATAATATCATTCCCTCATAAAGAAATTTAATAAAACAAAAACATTTAGCCATAACCTGCTTCCATCAGTGTGTGCAAATACACCTCACCTGCAGATTGCTGGGGATATGGGCAGAGCAATTGCAATATCTGCAAAAATTGCACTGACTTGTCCCATTTCTGAATGGATGGATTTAATTTTTTTTTTTCCCTGCAGATTTCATGTGATCAGCATTGTCTCTCCAAGAAGTTTGCTGATTCTCAGTAGGAGTTTAACACACAATTTATAAAGCCACTTCTGTAAATTCTGCTGCCTACTCAGTTGAATCCTAAAGCCTTCTTTGTAAATCAAGATACTGAGCTTCTAAATCACTGAGATTCTTCTGAAGTCTGGACTGGACATATACAGAAAGAGAATCTGCACAGTGAGTCAAAGATTAGAATAGGAAAAAGGTATCACTGATCAAATTAGCTGTTGAAACTTTAAAAGATGGACAACGAACCAAAGACAAATGCATGTCTTTTCTATTGTACTGATGTGTTAATTTCAAACTTTCATTAGAAATTTTAAAATAAAACATAGGTTGCAGATATTAAAGGAATGATATCTTTGCACGAGTAAATTATGCTTAAAACAGATGATAAATACTTGTATTAATGTATATTCATAAAAGTACTTGCTCTGAGAGACCATAATTAATGCACTAGAAGAAAATACAGTTTTGCTACACAGTAACCACAGGTGATGAGTATGTGTTTTGTCTGTGTGGAGAATGGAGAAAGGAAACAAGAAACAAATAAACTGGAAATTTTAAATAAACAAAATATATTTTGCCACCAGGTTCAAATTTAAGAGGCTCATCCATTTTTATGGTCCAAACAATTTTTACCCTCCCTTGTAAGATGGCATGGGTTCATTCCTGTGTAAAGATTGACCCTAAGACTTATGGCTTGGAAAAGGAAACTAAAACAGCTTTAATGAAAGAAAAATAATAAAATTAAATAGATACAAATCCAATATCAATCCAAACCCTCTGATGGCAGTTATGCCACCATCACCACTGATGCTGTGGAGCAGGCACTTGGGAAGTACCAGGCTGAACTCACTGGCAGACAGGAATCAGATTCAGGAGCTGGATTCTGGAACTGGATGCAGGAACACATGGATTGGTATCAAAGGCAGAAGGGAGAGTCCTCCTCAGATGCCAGCCATTGAAGAAGAGCTTGACCCTTCTGATCCTCAGCTTTATACCGAATATGACATATATGGGATGGAACCTCTTGCTTGTCAGTTCTCACCTGTGCTGTCTGACCCACCCTGAAGGTGTGGCCTTTTGCTTTATGCACCCCCAGTGTGGTACACAAGATTTAGCAATGACAGGAGCATAGTACAATCTCTGTGTTTTACACTCACAGATAAAGGGCAGAAAGGCAGAGACTTCGTATGAGAGCACAGGAGCAAGCACAAGTAAGAGCCTATCTTCACACACCAATTCATGGTAGTAACCTTAAACATTAAATGTTATCACTGCTAGAAGCAGACAGTGTCTGCAAAAATATGACATTAACTTCATAAAGTACAGTTAGTGAGAAGAGACTGAGATGAAAAGTAAAATCACTAAACAGAATTAGCTCTGTTCTACCTCCAACTGGGACAACTGGCTTCAACTAACTTAAAAAAAGTCCCACAGATAAAATTATTTTATCCTGTTTACCATACATAGAGAGGAAAGAAACCTAAAACTCATTGAACAGATAAGCTTTGTCTAGTACTTTACTAGTCACTACTAATTTTGTAAGAGAACACCCTCATGTCTTTAAGCAGAGATGCATCTTCAGATACTAAACTCAAACCACAGGATAATAAAATCTTGAGAGAGAGATAAGTGCAGCACAGAGATTTGCAGACAGTCCCTATACAACAAGGAACAGTTTACTGAAGTAAGTCAGTATACTGCTAACAAGATTGATGTTCCCAACTAATAAACCTGTTGTGAACTGCTCATTTATTCATCACTTTCAGATTTCCAGAAATCTTATATGGTAGACTACATGTATACAAACACACTTATCACAATTCTTTTAGTTGTTTTAAAGAAGAAGTGAAATACATGATTTATGAGTTTCAGCTCTATAGACAGTTAAGCAGTATCCTTTAGATTGACTCAGTGGGTAACCTGATGCTGAGTCATGTACTCTTGGAGTGACTGCCTGGTAATGTTTGCATCAATGATCAGAAGGATTTATAAAACAGAAGCTCAGCAAGACACAGCTGAAAACATCATCTGTCTTAATGAAGGACATTGTATTTCATAGTTGGGGCTCCAGATAAAGTATAGTTTTGAAAGTTTTTTGAGAGCTCATGTGGCATAGAAATTTGTGCTTGCATTTTGTGTTGCCTGAAACTTTTTGGATCATAATCAAACCATGTCCTGTTGGTTTATTTTTAGATTTTTCTGTAGAAGATATTTTGTCTTTTCCTCTCCACACTTTTTGTTTTACGCTACTTGCCCCTCCACATCTGCTCAGATAGAAGAGTGATCTCATCTGCTCCTGACAGTGCTTACCTTGTTTTGGATTTTGCCAGTTGTCCTTCATGTGTATTAGGCCATTTGCAGTACCTCGTCCTTATCTTATTCTTTCTTGGACACCTTTTTTGATCAGTTGGCTGTCCTCAATTTTTCCACGTCTAGTCATTGCTCTGATGCTATAACAGTGTTAAAAAAAAAAAAAAAAGTTGTTAGTTACAATATTTTACTATACATATATTTGGGTTCAAGGCAAGCTAGGATTTGTTATATCCTGGTTAGTGCATTTTTAGTTTGTAAGTGTCACAGTCCTCTGCTTTCACTACATTAATCTTTCTTGTTTACAGTAAATAAAATGCATAATAGATAACATGGGAGATCTGAAGAAAAACCTCCTCCAGGGAAGCATATTCTCAAAATTCTTTCGGTTTGAAGATTGGATATCATCTTTTTTGTGTGACTAATGAAGTTAATGATTCAGCCAGATTCACTTAAAAATAGCTACTATAACTCCACATAAAGCCTGAATCCTTATTTGTGGTGTGTTAGCCTGCCCTCTGTCTGATATCTGCCCTCCTATTTTCCTGCTCTCTTGAGAGTCTTTAGAAAAACAAATGTCACACTTGTGTCTATATTGGCTCCAGAGGTCAGCCTGAAGAACGTCATCTCCAATAAGGAGCGACAAAATAGCAAAATCCAGTCACTAGTGCATTAGATTAACAGCCAGGAGACCTGGATTTGATGCCTGGCTCTATCACTAACTGTATGAATTTAAGCAAATTATTTTCTTTTCTGCCCCTTCTGTTTTCTTATCTGTGAAAATAATATATATATAAAAAGAAGAAAAACAAAAGAAAAAAGACATTTGTTTTAGAAACAGCCAGGAAATTAATGCATTGAAAAGAATGTATGAAAGCTCAATATGGCCAACCATTCTGAGGTTATTTGAATTTATGGTCTTCTCCTTTTTAATCCAGTGGGGAAAAAACATCTGCAGAATGAAACAGGAATAGGGTTAGGATTCAGTATTGTAGACAATTTTATTGATAGTGTTGGCTTTCCTGTTTTCCTGTAATTTGGAATAGAGGAAAATAAGCTCCTTTGTGATCTATAATTTTTCACTTAAACTTAATTGCTAAATTATTCTACACTGAATTGAAAATTTTGACCAAAAATAACCTTTATTCTGTGATTTTAAAAGAAGATACAATAAAAAAAATAAACATGTGAATATATGTGGTAGGCAAATTCAAAATAGAATTTTAGGAAGTTATTTGTTTATTTATTAAATTAGAAGTTTACTTGACAAGAAAACCTCCAATGTGAATAGTCTAATTAAAGCCAATGCTATTCATCCATCCATCCATTTTCTTCAAATACTTTCTATATCATGAATGCCATGCTGGGCAGCCCAACAAGCCTAGATGAGACAGAGGCCTACTAAAACAAAAATCCCATTGTCCAGATGCTTGCTCAGAGGGTACAGCAGAAGGCATGAGCTAATTTTGGTGCCAGTTTGCTTAGTAAGTGAAGAAAGTGAATGTGTACTGAGTAAATCAGGAAGAATATGAAGAGTTTACCTGACACCTAGTAATCACTCAATTCAATAAAAAACCTTTTGGAACTGTAATTATCAAATAATGCTTATTTCTGATGCTTTCCTGCAAGAGTATGATGGTTATAGAGGATAACCTGATAACAAAAGACAATGACAAATCTGAACAGGGATCATTAGGTGAAAAATGTTCATGGTAGCTAAAAATAGAATTAAATAAGAGCTGTGTCACAGGTGATCTCTCACTGACATTGGCAGAAGAGGACTGGTCAAGGGTTGGCTTTACTGCTTTTTTGCAATAAGAGAAACCTTATTTATAATGGAGGTAACTGCTTTGTGCATCATTGTCAAGAACGATAGATTTCTGCAAGAAAGCAATGAGAAGACTGTTACAGATGTTATGAATTGCACCTCCAAGTTCATCTAAGCCTAAATGGAAAGACCATTGATATTACTGTCAACTTTACCCCTTCTTTGATAGAATAAGTCTCACAATTCCAGGACAAAATAATTCATTTTCTCTGTTATTTCTGCCTGTCCTGTCATCACTTCTTCCTGAGTTCAAGAGGAAAGGTTTTTACTGGGAGGAGAGAGCATGTAATTTAAACTCATCTCTGGTAGTCATAGCTGCTGCTCAAGGATCTTTTGATATCAACCATTGATCCTTATGGTTTGTCTTTAGCCCTCATTACTACACTCAGAGCTGTTCCTGAGTGATTCCATAACCTCTATTGGTTATGTGCATCTCAGTAGTTTCTCACCTAAGTTTTCTATTCCTGTTGTGACTTCTGAGTCTTCCCCTGACATTGCAGACAGCTAAGTATCTTCGTTCAACTTGTCTTGAGTTTCCTGGTAACACCTTCAAGAAGCTTGGTGTCACTTCTGAATCTTCTGCCTCCATGAGCTGGTTAGGTCTTTAAAGATGTTTCTGCACTGCTTTATATCATATTTTTCGGAGTTTGTCTCAAATACAAAATAATCTTTATCAGTCACATGGTACTGTACCCTGTATATACTGACTAGAAAATGGGAATTTTAGCTCAAGAAACTTCAGAATTCTAGAACTGAGTCTTGGTGGGAGGAATAGGAAAATGTGTCTGGCTGAGCTTTGTCCATTTCTGCTTTTTAGCTACTAAAACAAAGTACTCCAGATAACAACTGAATCACCATGACCTGTACAATAGATGGACAAGTAATTTTCACTTTTACATGTTTTTTTTACCGGTGGAAGATGCTACTACCATTTTGTCATCAACTCTTGCCTTAATTTTTTAAAAATTTTGTTTGTCATTTGGTAAATGATATTACTGGAAATAAAACTTCAGGATGGATGTGCTACTAAAAGCACATGATACTTGCTAAACAATGAGAAGACTATCCCCCAAAATCTAAAGAAACTACAGACCTGGAAACTGGGTTTGTGTGAATTATTACAAAGAGTAAGTGCAAAAGAGTAAACCCATGATCACCAAAACCCTCCCAAATAAATGAACACTTATTAAAGGTGCTGTCAATGTTGGAAGCTACTCTACAGGAGATATAACTAGGTATCAGACTTCTTAAATATATTATTTGACAGATGGACTGTAAGAAATGAGGGACAGCACAGAGGGGATGAAAAGCTCATTTTTTATTTTACTACACTGAAACTAGCCATAATTTTGTAGCTTTTCATTTCTTGGGTGAATAAAGACCTGATAGCCAGTATTAAATAGAAAGAAGGTCTACCAGTGATTTTCTTGACTGTTACATTGTTTGACAGGTGCCAGATAAACACTTGTTACTTTTGTTAGTTTTGTTGGTAGCCAATCACTTCATAATTATATCATAGGTCATCATTTCCTTATCACTTAAAGGAAATAATTTTCAAAGTCAGTAGCTTATTTCTACATCTTAAACTTTATTAACATCATCAGTGAGATAGCAATAGAAATTAGATTTTTCTTTCCTTTTACTTATATTTTCTAGTAAAGTAAGATATCTAATGCTTATTGCCTGCATTTTATCACACCCAAACTAGTTGATTGGCATTTAGTAACCTATCCCAATTTCCATGTCTCTTCCATCTTTTCTTGCCTGTCTCAGAGAAAAAAACTCTTGATTCTTACTAGAGACATCTTCTCTTTCTCTTCTTTGTTATGGGAGCTGAGTAGCTTTGTGTAAATGGACAACTGGGAGGGTTAGTCACAATTTCGTCCTAAATGTTTGAGGATATCCAGAGCTCCGGCAATAAGTCATCACTTAGTCTTTTAAGAAACGAAGAACTCAAAACCAATCCCACTTCTTTAAGAAGCTTAATCCACTTTTTGCATATCATGTAGCCCAGAAATGCAAACTCATGCAAAAATTATTTTCCTGTTTTCTCAGCAGTTGCTTGAGAAATTTCAGGTGATCACTTATGAATGCTCAGACATCATCTTTATTTCAGTGACAAGAAACAGCATTAACACAATCGCTAGCATGACATCAAAAGATCTGAGGAGGAGTAAAGTGAAAGTAAAATATTGTGAGTGTAAAGACACTTAGAGACAGGAAGTCACACAAGCACCAATAATTAAAACATGGGCACTGAAAAAACTCTCATAGACTATTATTTCTGTGTACCAAATATTATTGTGTAAGCTTTAGGTGCTAGAGTCTGTATTGAGTTCTTGCTGAATGAATCACTAAAAGAATAAAAACTTATGCACAGTAAGGAAAACTAATTCCTCAAGAAAATAGATTTCTTGAAAGCCCTGCTTTTTCATAAGTATTTATTTTCCACTCCTCAGTGAGCACAGCATTCAAATGTGAAGAATTCAGAAAGTAAGTAAATAGATTGATTTGAATATTCTGATCCATCACAGGATTCCCCCTCTCCCCTGCCTCCCCTCCCCACCTCCAATTTAGTGGGCATTTTATAAGCATCTTCATAGCAGAGTGCTGATAATAGTGAACAATTAATTGAATCACAGAAATAAAGGATGTTTCATGTGATAGTCATAGTAGGAATTTATGCAATTCCTGACCTGGGTTTTGGGGATTCAGCATCTTCATCCATCAAATAAGCATTTTCTTGTTTTACACACCTGGTCATCTGAGTTTGTATGGAGATTTTATTCTTATGATGGACATTGCTTATGTCTCCGAGGACACATATACATCATTTGTTAAAAGGTTATATTCCTTCCCTGACTTCCAGTGTCTCAAATGTGTACGTGTATCAGTACAAAATTCATCATGTTAAATTCATCATGCCCATTTTAAAGCAGACTTAGATATCTTCTCAACCTGTTACATAATATCTGTAAGTTATAAACAGGTGTATACGAGGGGTAATGGTCACAAACTGAAACACAGGAAATTCCACCTCAACATGAGGAAAAAAGTCTTTACTGTGATGGTAACAGAGCCCTTTAACAAGCTGCCCAGAGAGTCTGCTCTGGAGATTTTCAAGACCTGTCTGGATGTGTTCCTGTGTGGCCTGCCCTGGGTGATCCTGCTTTCACAGGGAGGTTGGACTTGATCTCCAGAGGTCCCTTCCAAGCCCTATCATTCTATGATTCTAAAAGATGATTCTGAACTGTGAAGTTAGTTCTGAGTGAAGCTTTGAGGCTTATTAGGAAAGTTTTGCAACAGATGCTATATGGATGACTGTGGCAAGAGATGCCTAGAAAGAAGTCCTTGGCCATGTGCAACAGTTGAATTCTAAGTTTCCGCTGCTCTTTCAAAAAAAGATTTGAAATTATGCATCAATGTGTGCAGATTTTTCTATTTTCCTTTCCATCTGCTTGCCTAAAATGGTGTTTCTTTCACCAGGAGATATTGGGGAATATTTCTAAATTATAGGATTTTATTGCATTGCAATTGGTTATCTTGCTTTGGTAGTTTCTTAACACAGATGTTGCTTCAGTGAATCTGTGGTATGTGTATATTGGTGCAACATTTGTGAAACTACTCAGACTTAGATGAAAAATGACAAGAAATATTATCAAAATGGGGCATGTTTCAAAAAGCTTATTTTAGTTACAACTGACATGCAGAACAGGGTGCTAGAATGGACTTCCTTTAAATATCTCAGTACTTCCTGGGACAGTGGGACTTAAATACAAATACCATTCAAAAATGCGATGGAAAAATATGTTTCATTGGTTTAGCTGTTATTTCTGTAGGTTGTCCTTACATCTGATTCAGTTTCACAGGAGAAAGAAACCTCATTCAAATGCCTCATTTATCCTGAGTAACTACTTCTGTTTCTGGACATAAAATAAAAAAAAAAAAGTGAGAAAAAGAAGAGATGCAGGAAAAGATGGCTGCAGACAGGTGGTTGTAGTGGAAAGGTTGGTGACTTCTGTCTTGTTTTCATCCTTGAGGAGACACATGCTACTTTTAGAACCTTTTACTTTCAGTAGAAACAGCTCAGTGCAGTGAAGATTTGTTTCTAAGGAACAGGATATCTATCTTATATGTCAGATCTGATAACACCACAAAGTGGAACTGGAGAGTAATCTCCATGACAGGTGAATCCAGCTCCATGTGGTTATGGCTATTCTGAATGTATACAGGAGTCTCCATCAGCATTATTTTCTTGGGATGTTTTTTTTCAATCAGATTTAGTTGTATAGTTTCCAGATGAAGTTGCATCTTTCTCCTGTAGAGAGGATCCATATGTTATGATGATTTTAGATGCTATGTACTTATCTGCTAAGGACTTACCTGTACTGCTTGAAGAACAAACCTCAAAGCTTTTCAGGACAAGACCTTAGGGTTTTGAAGAGAAATAGGATGCTGTATTGCTTGGCCAGGAACTAAGCTATGAACT
>JANIJG010006273.1:0-12025 GCA_024611175.1 Megaceryle torquata
CATGTCAAGTCTCAGCAGCTTGTACTGGTCTTAAATCCCAAATGCATGACACCACATGGCCTGAGTCTGTGCCCAGATGGCATGGATGAGTTTTCCACCCATGTAGGGGTGGGCTGTGGCTGGCCCCAGCAACACAGAGGACATGGTGGGATGCAAGCACTGAAGGAGGCTCCACTTGAGGCCCCCATGACTGCAGAGTGACAGCCAGCCCTGCACCATCCCTTCCCTCCTGCAGGCACAAGGATGCTCCTGAGCCAGCCACTCATGAGCAAAAGGGACCTTCTGCACCAGGGATGACAGTGCCTGGCTTCCATCCTCCAAGCTGCTTTGAGCCTGATGGGGTCACCCTGCTGCCCACAGGTCTTGCAGCTCACATGCCTAAAAACACCCAGGTTCTTGACTGTTTCCCCAGCAAACGTGCTCACAGAGAAACTAGTGAGTCCTGAAGAGCTGCTGCGGTCCAGTCCTGTCCCCTCCCGAGATCCAGTCAAGGATGCCCAAGGATGAGGGAGCTGGAGCCACTCACAATTGCTTCTCCAGCAGGATGCTCCAGGTAACCTGGAGTCCCACAGCATGGCTCATAATCCAGAGTGGCTTCTGGGGACGGGAGGAAGCCAGGATTCATCAAGCCATCTGCAACAGTTATCCTCACACTTTCGGTGTTGCACTGGTTGCATGAAAGAGCCTTTCAAGTAGGGCAGGGTCTGGGCAGTCTCCTCTGCATTTGTAGGCTTGAAATGCGTGCCTGTTCTCTAATGAGTTTTATTCATGTCAGTGTTTCTCAGTATTATGTGCAGTATCTGGATAAAATAACCCTGTCCCTCAATGGGGAGTCGCTAGCACAGTGGTCTACACAAATACAACAACAAAACTCAGTTGCTTTTTAAAGCAATAATGGAAGTCACTCAGGATATGAGCCAAATCCCATCTCTTTTAGCATCCACTTGGTCTCTACTCCAAAGCTTTTTGGAAACTCTTAACTGGTAGCTTTGAAGCATTTGGAAAAAAATTGGTTTCCCCTCTTCATTGATGTACTGTCTCTTTTTTCTGCCAAAGCCCACACTTTTTTTGCCAAAATAAAAACCCACTAGTGTATGAAAGCAGAACTCATCCTCCAGGGAGGGGAAAGCTTGCAAGTAACAGCTGACAGAAATAGAAAAGCTTCCAGGAAATAATATCTTCAGTGCTGTTTTATCTGCTTCATCATACTGCAGTCAGAAGAGATTTTACCAGGGTCCATATGAGCCCAATTAAAGCTTTCTAATTTTCACAAACCTCTCCAGAAAATATGTCACAAATGAAGGTCACAAAGACCTTGTGGAGACCGTGTTGCTCTTCATAGTTTCTGCAGCTGTCCTCTTGTGACTGTAGTGAGTCTGGCTGTGATTTGCTATGCCACACAGTGTGGCTTACTCCAGGTCCCACACTGTCCTCAGGAGAATAGAGGTGGCCATTGGAAAACTGTATCTCTTCAAGAAATTCATCAGCTCTTTGTAGTTCATTAGGGAGTGAGAATGGACCTTTCTGGCAAGGTTTGTGGGAAAGAGATGGCAGAATTGCCCTCATTTCACTGGAATTTGTGGCTAAGAGAGCAAGGACACTAGGGAGGTTCAGCTCTGAAAGGCTCACCAGGGGTCACTCAATGTGCAGCACTATGGGAGGTGTCTACACCGAGAAGGCAGAAAGACAACCTCTTCCACGGAAGCAGGGGCAGGACCACCTTCCTGGTGACTTGAAGACTCCGAGCAACCACAGTCCTGGTTTCCCACAGGCTGCAGCACCTCCTATCCCACCACATTTGAGATCTTCATATGAGACAAACAGGCAGGTCATCTCTTCCAAGGCAGATGTTTTGGAGGTGTTTGTGATCCGCTCCTTCCCAGTGGTGTTTTCTGAATGCAAAGCTACTACACACCTGGGAAAGATTTGCCTCTGAGTGCATATTGCCAGAATGGCTGGTTAAAAACCCCCAGAACAACCCCAATCTGCCTGACTTTTAACGGGGAGCTTGCTGAGGTTACAGAGGTGACTTAGTGAGAGCAGGAGCGGAGCTGCTGAGCGCTGCCTTCTTGCCCTGACACCACATGCAGCAGGGTGACACCAGTGCAGGGTGATGCAGCCTGGGGACATCCCCATCAGACCAGTGAGGGAGCCACATCACTGAGTCCCCTGACACCAGATCAGTATCTCCCAAGCTTAGGAAATCTCAAGGTCCCAGCCTTACTTTCCAATTACTCTTTCCCACAGAAAAACCCACAGGTTTCAATCTTCTCCCTGAGAAGGGACCAAGAAAAACCTGTCAAGTATGACTTACATCTGATGCTGGCTTGATTTTGTGAGGTGTCAACCATGCATTCCATGTTCAGAAGAGCTGCGCTCGGCCCCAAGGGAGGATGCACCCCCTGTCCCAGCAGGCATATCAGGCTTGTATGCTGGAAGATGCCCTTTGGGGAGATTGGCAGCAGGTCGGTCTGCAAGAGTCCCGCTAGGACACATGTGTTCCTCTATGGGTCCAAAGGGAACATTTCACATTATCTCTCCTCGCAAATTAATTAATCTGCATTCAGTAATGAACCTTGAAATTTCAATTAAAAACATCATTACTAATCAGGACAGGATTCAAAACAGTCAAGGCACTCTTGATAGCTTTACAGTGGCAGGAAGTTTGCATTCAGGTTGGGATTTGTGAGCACCAATCTCTTTATTTTGGACACATACCCACAACATTTTACGCTTCTGTATGTCCTCCCCCCGTCTTTGCAAATCCAGGCACAGGAGACACAAATACAGCTCAAATTTCCTTCAGGCTTCTGCTTTCCACAGAAAGACACAAGCCTCCAAAATAAATCTGAAAAGGGGAAGTTGACAAAAAAAAATTACCAAAAGAAAAACCCATCACCGCCACCCGCTGGTGTTTCTCCTGGGAGAAGCCGCCTGCGCATGGTCCGGTGATTAAAATCTTGCAAAGGAAGATCTGTGTATCCTCAGCCCATGAAACAGCTCTGAGCTGCACTGTCTGGCAGCAAATCAGAGAATCCACAGAACTCAAGTTCTGCCATGGTAAGGTCATTATAACCTGACCCAAACAAGGCATCCCTCCTTGTGCCCAGAGAAGAGTCTCCTCCAGCAGGGCTAGATGTGTGTGATCATGCCCTGCTGCTCCCAACACCACAAGGCCATAGAAAATTACAGTATTCCAAATTCTAGTACTTAAAATTTGCTCCCGTGGTTGTAATTCCTGAGTCCTAGAGCTAATGTAGCCCTTCCCCTGGCTACAGCCCACTGAGCAAAAGCTGGTTTGTGGTCAGAAATCCAAGGATTAAATATCTGGAAAAAAATAGCAAAGGTAAGCAAGGTAGGAAGGGACAAAAGAGAAAACAATCCTGCCTGCATACCCCAAGGTGCCCATATCCTTTAAAAAATAAAAGAAAGAATAAGAAAGTACATTGATTAAAAGAGAATAAAGTGGAGATTTTAATTTTTTTGAAGGAAAGCTGTACTTCCAGAAAAGTTCTCAGTGGATCAGGAAAGCTCATTGGGCAGGGGACACAAGAATGCCAAGTGGCCTGGAAGCCTTCAAAGGGAAAATCAGACAGAGGAAGGCAAGCATTTGGACTGTAGTTTTCAAGCCTGTGGATCCAGAAATGTTATTTTTTCATTACTGAACAATGCAACATGCCTTTGTTGTTTAAATGAACTACAAGTGGCGTTTTTCAGCGTGGTCAGTGCAGACATTTCCACATTGCTGTGGAGCTACACTGGGGACACCTCTGGAGCATTGCATGGGCATTATTTCCCAGATACACAACTGCATGCTGATTGTAGCCTTGCGTAAAATACCAAACAGATCGATTTACCCAACCCAGGACTTTTCTCTGCAATGGTGCTTATTTTGTCTCTGATGCTACACCAGACTGAAGCCCTTTTTAACCACTAAACTCCCATATGGGCCCATGGGATTAGCTAGGAATGAAGATGAGAGCCCCCACAGACATGCTGGAGATGCTCTGACTACCCAGAGGATAATTCAGGTCCCCAGTATGGACTCTGGGGCAGATGCAGAAAAATCGGCAGCTCCAGGCTGCATTTGTACCTCCATCAAATCACAAACACCCTCCTTCCTGGGTTCTAGTGTCAAAACTCATAGAATCATCAAATCATAGAATGATTTGGGTTGGAAGGGACATGAAATTTCATCTAGTTACAACCCCCCTGCTATGGACAGGGACACCTTCCACTAGATCATGTCAGGCAAGGCCCCATCCAACCTGGCTTTGAACATATCCAGTGATGGAGCACCTACAACTTCCCTGAGCAACCTGTGCCAGTGTTTCACCATCCTCATGGTGAAGAACTTCTTCCTCATTTCTAACCTAAATCTCCCCTCTTCCAATTTGAAGCCATTACCCCTCTTCCTATCCTTACAAGCCCTTGTAAAAAGTCCCTCCCCAGCTTTCTTGTAGGGGGTGAGGAGCATTGCCAGTCTGTGCATCCTCTGGGGAGCTCTCACACTCGTCTTTCAGTGATTATGACCACCCTGGATTTGGATGGAGTGTCAGCTGTAGGCAGGTTTTATTCAGCATTTGGCATCTTGCAGAGGTGGCAGACGTTATCTGCTGCTCTGCCTGGTTTTAGGCATATGGGCTGGTCATGAAAACCTTGAAGCAGTCAAAGCCAGGCAGAGCCCTGCTGGCTTCCCACTGATATTTCCAGACAGCCTTAGAGCCAGGACAAGTTTAGGAAGGGCCACAACCACAGCACTGCTGTGACCATCCCTGACAAGCAGTGAGGCACCACATAGAGTGGGAGTCCTTGGGTGGGCACTGGAGCTTGAGGCAGGCGATGCCCAGGCAGACATGCTGCTGATGCCAGCACTGCCTCCAGCCTGCCAGTTCTGGAAAAGGATGGGGAACAAGGTGGACTGAGATTCGCACACCGTTCATGCCATGCAGCAGAGGACATACTCCCACGTGGCACCTGAACACCCCTTCTACATTCCCAGTTTTTGATACTTGAATTTATTCTCTGAGATGGATGCTCAAACACAAATTATACCCCACGATGCCTTCACAAATAGTTTTGAACTGTGGACATGGCATGAAGATTGAAGTTTGAATAAGCTCCATAGAGTGCAGCTAAAAGCCCCAACAACCCAACTGCCTCTCCAAGGAGAATGCAACTGAAAAGGGGTAAATGGTAACTCTGGGGAATAAAAATCCTCTCATTTCATGTGCTATTTCCAAAGCCTGGCTAGTACAGACTGGATAATTAGATTTCAGCCATAGAGGCAAAATTCTTAATTATTAATCACGGATTGTTTGCCCAGCATCAAGTGAGAAAGAATTGAACATTCTAAAAGCCAGCAGCTCAACATTTCCACTGCATTACAGAAAGATGAGGTGCAAGCACTAGTACCTACAGTTCAAGGATATTGTCCCCATTGTCCACCCTACAGCCTCACTCCACAGGTTGAAATTGGGATGCTGAGAAACCTTCATATACAGCATATTGCACATGCGAGGATGACCAGCACGGTCATGCTATGGTCATGAGGAAAGAACTGAGCTCTCCTGTCCAGCAGCGGATTCTTCCCAAGCATCTCCCAAAAAAACACCTTCCCACACACACTGAGCGTGACCCTGGAGTGGCTCAGCCCATGCAAGCTGGGGCTAATCCCACTTTCTGGCTCCTGGACCCTGCAGCTGGTTTGTGCCTTTAGTTACCATTATGTTTGCCCACAAAATGACCATCCATTCTCTGAGCCTGGCTGGGCTTGTGGCTCAGAGATGTTCCCTGGTGAGGAGCACTGGGGTAATTTTGTGTGGGGCCCACATCCAGGATTATGGCTTTGAAAAAGGAGGAAACATGGGAGCTTGGCTTAAAGGAACACAATAATTACCTAAAAAGAAAAAAAAAAAAAAAAAAAAAAAGCCTTTTCTTTCCTGGTAGAAAGCATCTGATAAAAGCCTGAGACCAGTGGTATTTATACTAGTAGATTTTACATCCTCTGTGTGTGTACTTAGACTGCAAGATATAAATCAAAGCAGGGGTTCATTCCAATAACAGTTTATTTTTATCTGAGAAGTATGTGCTGGTGAATCAGATATTGGTATGTTGATTCTGTTGGTTCAGTGTGATTTTTAATAGTTTCTATTGTTTTATAGCGTTTCACTGTGGAGAACTTAATTTATCCAAATCACAGAGTTAGGTTTTTTGTTTTGTTTCATTTAATGTATATTTCCTCATGGGCGGTTTTAGGTTTTAGTGGCTGGCTGCAGCTTAGTAGCACTTCAATGCAAAGGAAGAACATAAAACCATTAAAACAAATTCTAAACAGATTTGCAATCAAACATATCCCTCTTTAAATTGATCTGTGTGAGGTGGAGAGTAAAGCAGAACAGAGTGCTTCTCAATATATCATTGCCCTGTAAATATAGCGAGTCCCCAGCACAGTCTGGGGCCAGCCTGCATCCCTTGAAACAAAGCATCAGGAGACTGATGTCCATGGCAGTGCCTGCTACAGGGGAGATAGAGCAGGCACTGTCAGGCTTTGCAGCCCTTGGTTGGCTGTTACTGTGCACAGGATGCCTTTAAAATTATCAGCTTGAAATATTTGCTCACCAAAAAATGAAAACTTTGTGGGGTGAAGGGATGTAGCAGTAAGAAGCTGGTGTGAAGCACTGTCCACCTCCAGTAACTCCTGTTTACCTGCTGTCCTGAGCTGATCAGTGGGCTTTCCTACAAAGCAGCTTGCCCTTTGGCCTTCATAGTCCTTACATTTAGCCGCACAGCATGGCATGCCATCAGGATCCCTTCGGTGACATTGTGCCTGCTGACAGTCCCCCATCACAGGCACTGGAATGGACCTGGGGAAACACCATCCTTGCCAGCTCCCATGTTACTACAGCAATGTCAGCAGCCAACCTTCCCACAGGCCAGAGGAGGGAAGTCAGGCGCACCATCTCCATTCCTCCACCTCTGTCTCTTTTTGCTAACAAACATAATAAACACTGTCCTCGGGGAAAAAAACAAACCCAAACAGTTCTGAAGGCCACACAGAAAAGGTCTGCATTCACAGCTCTGCACCCAGATTTGCTCAAGATCCCCTCGGCTCTCCCGAGGGAGCAGCACAATTGCTTCAGATTATAACGGGAGTCCTTGGCAACCTTAGCAGGGATTTCAGCAATCCTTTAAGCATGGCTCTGCTGGCAGGGGGGACTCATGCTCTGGCTGTAGCAAGGAGACCATACCCTGCATGCTCTGCTCTGGGCTGTTCGTCAGTACAATACCTGTGGCTGGTAATTAAATCAAGGAGAGAGAGGGGAAGAAAAAAAAAAAAAAAAAGAAAGGAAAAATAAGCTTCTTCAAGATTTATGAGAATATAAACTTGGGAGATGAGCTGTTCCTATCACCACCTATGAGGCCCAAGGGACAGCTTTGACTTAATGCAGAGTTGGATGTTTCTCTTGGTTACGAATTCAGGAGGTGATGTGGGTAGTTCAAAATTAAGACCTATGAGTGCTTAAAGAAGAGCACACAGGAGCCTCGGTGATGCCAGATTGGACTCAGTGTTTTATTTCTACTGCAGTATCCAAAGCTCAGGGTGCGCAGTGGAGATCCCCCGTCCTGGGCCAGCAAGAGGTTTGGGGAAGAAGAAGGTGGGCAGCAAGGCCTGAAGCCTACCTCCATTGCAGTAGCAGCTGGGCTGAAGAGATGCCTGGCCCACCACAGAGGGGTTTTCTGTCTTGGGGAGGGTACCAAGATGGATTTTTGGCTCTGCCCTGAGTGGTTTGCTTCTCTTGCATCCTCCCCACTCCCGTTCAAATCCTTTACTTCCAGTGTCCCTTGGTGAAGCCATCCATCAGGGAGGCCAGAAGGCTCATGGCACTGCTCTAATGGGTGATTTCTTACGCAGAGAGAGCAAGGAAAATCAATGTTTAGGGCTCTCCTGCCCCAAGCACCCCAGTGTTGTGACCAGGATAAAACCATATCATGGAGAGAGAGTCACCTTGGACCCTAATATATCTTAATAATGAAAGAAAGGTAACATACGTGCATGCCCAGGCAAAAATAAATAAATAGATAGATAAGATAGGTAAATGCATGCATGCTGGGCAAAGAAGAGTCCTTGGAAGGAAATTTTTCAAGCACAAAAATTAAAACATCTAACCTGAACACTTTGGGGCAGGACAGAATTATCTAAGCAGAAATTTCTGGAAGCTGCTGCAGACTTCCTGTCAGAGGCAAGAAAAGAAAGGAGAGCCTCACCATTTTGTGTTTCTGACCATCCATGGGAAACCTGCGTGCCCCTTGGAGTGATCCCCAACTTCACTTGATGCAGCAGCCACAAACTTTCCAGTTAAGGTAATCTCCTGCTTTAATAATTCATGGCGTGCTTTCAGGAGAGCTTGAAGCTCTAAAGAGAACTGAGAGCTGCTCTATACATTTCAATCAGCAGCACTGATCAGTGCCTATCTTTATTAAAAAGAAAAACAAACCAACAATAAAAGCATTTTTATTAAGCTAAAGGGTCAAGTAATAGCTCCTTCTAAGCTACAGAAGTCACATTTGGCTTATTTACACTTTTTTCCTCCCCTTAAGTCACATAATAAAACATTATCCTGAAAAGAAGAGAAAGATCTTACGATACAAGGGGTCCTACCTGACAAATGTGGTTTTAACAGCCTGGCAAAGCAGAGTGCCTCATGGAGATACTGTTCTCAAGGAGTTGTCCTTCAAGGGAAAGATTTCCACACGTGATTTGCATACCTGCTTCCATATTGCCCATCATTATTACAATCATTATATTCTTTAATTGTCCTAATTGCATTAGTGCTGGTGGATATTACTCCTGTGGGGCTTTTGATCTGCTGAGATTTTGCAGACTAACCTGGTAAGTCAGGTGGGAGGCAAGGAGATAAGGGGAGGTATGGGAGGACAGGATGATGTGGCCACCACTAGCCAGGGATGACCCAGTCTGCCATGTCCCCTGGGCTATGGGTCACACAGTCTGCAGGGTCACAGAAATGCTACTCCCCCAGGTCCACTTGAATTCTTCTGGCCTGATCCCTCCACCAATGAATGCACATCAGCAGATGCACTCAGTGGGCAAACAAACATTGCTGGTTTGGCATAACCGTCCAACCCTCCCTTCCTGCAAGTTCAGGGATCTCCCAAAGCACACCTTTGGTCCTCCCTCAGTCCATGGAATTGTGAGAAGTTGAGCTTCATCAAAAGTTTATGATGGTCTTGGGCATTTCAGCGTGCATCTTAGAGTGAGTGTGAGGGCTGGCTGGCATCAGCCTCTCCAGAGCTAGACCCTTCTTTGCCTACACGCATCTTCCCTCTCAAGCGTGTTCAGCATTACCCCTTCTCCCAAGCACCCAGTGTGCCTCTCTGTAGCATCTTCGGGCTCTAGTGGGGCCTCTGCACATGGGTGTTTGCCCAGGGCATCATCACTTGCCACAGAAGTCCACTCTCAGTCGCACACCCAACCTCCCAGACACAGGACAGGCTGTTCCCTGGGTACCACTTGCTCCTGCTGAGGACAGGAGACATGCATGCCCTGGTATATGTGGCCATGGGCAGACTTTCTTGTGATGTTTGGCCTCCAAAGACCTTTATGGGCATGGGTTACCTTTAAAACTCTGCTTCCCACCTCCAAGCACAAAACCCTGCTTTACTGTGCCAGCTGGAAACAGTGTGATTAAGACAAAATCCAAAAGTACCTCCAATTGTAACCTGCCAGAATCATAGAATTGTTGATTGGAAAAGACCTTTAAGATCATCAAGTCCAACCATTAACCCAGCAGTGCCAGGTCACCACTAAACCACATCCTTCAGCAACACATCTACACAGCTTTTAAATCCCTCTAGGGATGGGAACTGTACCACTTCTCTGGGCATCCTGTTCTAGGGCTTCAGAACCCTTACTGTGGTTCTCCTGCTTCCTGGCAGAAAACATGTCTTTCTTAAAGAGGCTGAGGATGAGATGCTCATCTGATTACAGCTCAGGCAGCCATGCTGTTCAAATGAAGCACAGCCTAAAAGTATAACAGGGTGGCTGTAGAATGACAGAGCTCATGGAGGTCCAGGAAGCTACTCTGATCTACACCAGCTCAAGGTCTGACCCTTTACTATTCAAAGACTCATCTTTCGCTGTTAAAGGATTAATCTTATCAATAGATGGCCTTGGAAGGCAAACAATCAAAGCACACAGGCAAGCAGGCTCATGAAGAGCCAGCCTGCAACCTCTCATTCAGTGTGTCATCAGTGTGTCCTCATTTGGTTGCATCCGTGACCACCCATTTGCAGCCCAGCTAGGAGAAACTAAAACAATATAAATCTAAATTGGTGCTGTGTTCCACCTGAGTGCATTTGCTCTCAAAGTCACTCTGAGCAACACCATCTCCTTCAGAGATGTGTCCAAGGAAGCCATACCCAAGACACCAATTAGCTAAACTGTGCTACCCCAGAGGTTATAACAGAAGTAAAAAATTCATGTGTTTAATACATATTTGCATCAAAATGTGAGGATTCCCCACTGCCATGAACTCTGCAAAGCCCATTTTGGGTTTTGGTATCACTTTCAGCCTCAGCCATACTGATTGGCAAGAGGTTCCTCAGGCTAAGGGACATATTGGGTGAAAAAGTACTTAGCTGATTGGTTTGTAGTTTACCTTCCCAGACTGTCATCAGGTGTCACTTCTTCTCCCTTTATCCACCCACATGAATAGATGCCTCCCCTTCCTTGTCACCAAGGATACACCTTGACAGAGGAGGTGTTGGGTTTTCTCCTCTTAGCTGACACTCCTCTCTTAACTTTCTCACCACACCCACTCCTTTCCTTTCTGCATACTTTCCCAATTTTACAAGTTCTGGCTTTCAGCAAGGTTTTGTAATCTTTTATGAGCCTTGGCTGATTTAACACAATTTTCAGAGATGACTGAGGGATGGAGACAAGCATCTGACTGGGAAAAGAAAAAGTCCATAAAGCATTTTCTAGGTGTTTGAGAAGCTGGTATGAATACCCTCAATATACAGGCATGGTCTGACAAACCAGCAGGGTCCTGGGATCCATCTTCCAGGAATCAGAAAGATCACAGGTAACTATGTAGCATTCAAAAGGATGGCATGCAGCCGTCAGAGCAGCACAGGCAGGACCTATTCACCAGCCTTTGAAGTTCATGGAAACTCCTTTGATATTTTCACAGGAGGTTTTCTATATCAAGATCTGTCTCCAAGAGTCCTTGCCTAGGGACAAATACTATAGCCCTACAAATCTCCAAAGCTCCCAGTCTCCAAGACCTCAACTATTGTTTTCCAAGCCCATGATTTCCAAGTCAACATGGGATTTGCTGAAGTACTGCCTTATGGCACGTAGATAATAGTGACTAATTACACCACGAGACTCAATGAACCTTACGACGTGGATCTGACTCCCTGTCACATTCACAGCCATTTAACTTTTATTTCAAGCAGTATAAAATAATCCTGCAGTCAATTACTCCCACTTTCGGCCTTTGTGCACTGCCAGGTATTTCAAACAATATGAAAGACAATCTTGAAATATTCTGAATGACTGCTTCAGGCTGTTGCAAGCAAACACTTAACACAATGCATGAAAAAAAAAAAAAAATTCCTCTTTTCATGGAAAGAGTTAGTGGGCTGCACTGTTATGAGGCAGGATCTTATTTTGCAAAGCACTATGACTAGAGTAGCAGTTCAGGATACGTCTCAAGTAGGCTCAGCAACAACGGATTGATGCTGCAGAAACAATATTTACTGACACTGCAGAGTTCAAGGCTAGACTAAATCAGTCAAGTGATGCTCCTTTTTAATTTCACCAGGAGGAAAGGCAGAAAAGCAGCCAGGAAAGGAACAAATAGCTCAGAGGCATCCAGAGCCAGAGTGAGAAGGTGCAGAATCCTGTAGGATGGGAACTTAATGAAATTCAGCAAGGACAAGTGTAGAGTCTTGCACCTGTGGAGAAATAACCCCTTGCACCAGTACAGGTGAGGTGTTG